>JABEVS010000530.1:14389-40476 GCA_018290735.1 Coelastrella sp. MACC-549 | reverse complement strand
AAGAAAAGGAAAAAAAGGTAATGGCCCCACAACCCCCACCCCACCCCCAAGAATGAATCACTGTCCGGGATGTGTGCGTCCAGGGCAGTGGTATTGTTGGCCAGAAGACAGGAGAGGGCGTGCCACTGCTGTGCTTCAAGGCTGTTCCGAACAAGGCTGGTGGCCAGGTGTGAACAAGGTGCAGCTGCGAGGCCTGCAACAACAGGGCTGCAGGCCCAGCTGCTACCTAACTGGTTGGTGCAGCAGCTGATGCAAGCGTGAAGGCTGCAGCAGCTGGTGTTGGTTGTCAATTGCTGCTGTGACCAACGTCTACAGTCAGCTGCTCATGGCTGTAGACAGTGAGGTCTGGGATACCATCAGCAAACATGTCTGGTGGCAGCGGTGCAGATTCATGCTCAAGATCAATGCGTGCTCCTGACTAGTCGCACATGCACTAGGATGCCTGCTGGGTGCATCAGCAATGTTGTGCACACTTGGTTTGTGCACAATAGTGTAGCGGTACTCACTCTGTTGTTGAGTGAGTACCGCTACACTATTGTGCACAAACCAAGTGTGCACAACATTGCTGATGCACCCAACGAGTGGGCCGCCCAACGAGTGGCCTGAGAGCTGATACTAGACTTGGCAGTGAGCAGCCACAAAAGAGGCTTGGCATCAGTATGATGGTAGTAATGTACGGCCAATAGGTAGGGGCGGAAGCTGCGTGCACCATAAACAGTTGCTAAGCATTCACCCTTGTGTGCAGGATAATTGGACTCAGCAATGTTGAGGGACCGTGACACACATGCAATCATGGATTCCTTGCCCTCAGCATCACGCTGATTGAGGATGGCTGCAATGCCATGCTGACTCCAGTCAGTGTACAGGTGCAAGGTCTGAGTGGGATCAGGCAGGGCCAGGGCCTGTCCAGGCACCAGGAAAGCCTGCTTGATCTAATTGTATGCCTGCTGGCAATGCCATGCATCAGTCCACTCATATGCCACATCCTTCTTAGTAAGCAGCTTACTGGTACCAACTGCTGGTACAATGCTGCTGAAATGCGGTATGTAACACAGATAGAAATCGAACAAACCCAGCCTGCAACTGCTTCACACTGGTGGGAGCAGGCAGGTCAACCATTCCCTGCACCTTGGCTGGTTCAGGCATGAGCCTTTTGGCATCCAGCAGGTGACCTAGGTATGGAATGCAGGCAGCTGCCCGAATGGATTTGGCAGGATGCAAAGCTAGTTCTAGCTTCTAAGCACAGTAGACAGGTGCTTCAGCAACGTGGTCAGATCACGGAGATGTGTCTCCATGTCTGGACTGAACAACAGAATGTCATCCACAAAAACAGCCACAGTATGCGCCAAACCAGCCCTGCCGATCTCACAATCCATGACTTTGTGAAATTCAGCAGTAGCATTGACATGGCCATATGGCATGTGCTGATATGAGTACAAGCGACCACGCCAATGGAAGGTGCACATGCGAGATGCTGTTGTGGAAAGCCTGAGATTGAGGAAACCTTGCATGCAGTCCAGCTTGGACATGACTGTGGTGCCTGCTGCTGCCACCCGGCGAAACACATCCTCCGGCAGCGGTGCCCTGTAGCAATCGGGCTTGGTGTTGGTGTTGTTCTGTCTCGGATCAGAGGCCATTCTGCGGTCACTCCAGCTACCGTCAAGGGGCCGCTTGAGTAGGAAAGTCAGGTTGTAAGCATGAGGGTTGTTGGTGGGAGCCTCCTTGATGAAGCCGGCCTCCAACACCAACCTTCTTATCCCCCACCTTGAGTTCCTCCCCATGATGCTGCCTGGGAGGTTCCCACATGCGCTTATTAGGGTCATACAGTTCGAAGTCAATCTCCCTGCCATTGTATCCCTTAATGTCCTTGGCTGAATAGGCAAATGCTGACTTATGCTCTTCCAGCTGCAGTATGTGTATTAGTCTGATTAGCTGCTCTGGGGTGGCATTGGGATGGTTTCCGAGTGTCCACTGCCCAGTGGGATGTGTTGTCCAGCGCTCATCAAATGGCATGTCTGGCTCCACCTGTGGCTGAAGCTGATCCAAGAAGCCCGGGTCAGGCTTGCACCACTGGGGGCCTGCTGCAGTCTGCAGCAGCTGATGAACCAGCTGGGACATCCGTGGCCGGTCCAGGAGGGGCCTGAAGATGGGGTGCTGCTGTATCAGCCGGGCATTGACATCCCGTCTTGGATTTGGAAAGGCGGGCGTAACGTAGCGCAGGCTACGGCTATCGAGTACTCGGTTCACAGCTAGAAAAGCAAGCTTACTGTGGTGCGGCCATCTTGGCTTTAGCTTGACCAATGATGTAGTAATCTTTGCAATAAGGCTAAAATATGTCCTTGGAGGTCTCGGTGATGCTCGTTGGAAGGCTCGTATGGGCGTTGGGCGGCTTGAGTGGCTTCAAAAGCTAACGCCAGGCAACTTTGCAGTCGTAAAGCTGCTGATTTATACTTCCAAAGAGACTAGCAAACCAAAGAATCCAAGAACAGGCACAACGGCACCTGCTCGAGAATTAAGCTGCGATACGCAATCTGGAACTCACGTGAAACCTGAGTGACAGACTGGCGAGGTATAGCAATATGCAAACCAATGATCGACCAAAGACACACAATAGCCAAAGATAGGCAAACCTGGAGTAACCAGGCGGTAAACTGCTGGCGCGCTGCTGCAAATGCAGCAGTGTTAGACTCGAGTGGCATAACTCGCCACAGCAACTTGACTGATACGCTAGTCAAATGGCAGAAAAGCTGAAAGCGCTACATACATCGACTGTCGACATAATATGCTGCGTCAAACATGCATAGGTTTTACATGATGTACTACAGACTCTGTTGGACAGAGATACCAGTTGGCTGCATGCAACGAAGTGCGCACTTCCGTCAGCGCTGGAAGCAAACAAGGTGTTCAACAGCGCTGCAACAAATGGAGCTGGGTTGTGAGCACCACTGGTCACAACAGGTGCCCAGCAGTGCAGCATGTGCAAGGCGTTATTTAATCCGGATTATGTGACTTGAGGAATGCTGCTTTTCCTGCAAATACCACTGTACTTCAATGGCCAATGTGGTTCAACCAGCTAGTACGTACAAACTGTATACAAACTTTGGACCCCGGAGGTCTATGTCTTACAAAGTAAGTTTAGGGTTCTCAGACTGAATTTGTATACAATAAAACCTCACATGAGTTCGCCCCGGCGCTTCCTGTTGCCAGCTCCTCCAGCAGAACAAAGTAAGTACAGTAGAGTGGCGCAATGAGCCTGGCAACTTGAAAGTTTAAAATATACTTCCAGACCTCAAGATGCCAGCACCATGCCTCAGAGACAGCACCATTTAATACAGTCAGTTACCTGGCAATATCTACACCAACATGTTGCCAGCTATCACAGGAAGCTGCAAGCAAGCAACCAAGAAAGATAAGGGTCACGATTCATCGTGTACAAGTGAGCATCACTTGCACAAAGCACTACCATGCACGACAGTATGTGCAATCACCATCTGCATTGCACCTCAGTACAGTACAACATCTCTGCGCATGCACCGTGTGCATGTCTCTTCACTTTTCACATGCTCAATGGGATGATGATAAGGAGGTGGTCACACTGCCCACCAACCACTTCACATACCAGTTTACAGAGTGCATGCACTTGGATAAGAATCTTATGTGCCTTGAGCACAACACCACAGTGGTGACTGCTGAGCAGCAGCTAAGCTCAATTGGTTGAATGTGGTTGCAGGTCACATTGCTGTGCTGGGCCTGTCATCCTCAACATCATTGGCCCATAAGTTATCCTTCCCATGATCTGTGGTGATGATCACAGAGGTTGAGTTGAAGAGCATACAACACACAACTGTTAGGTTCAAGATCAATCGTCCAGCAAGAATGCCATGCAGCAAACTACTGATGCACGGCCATCTCACTGACAGCCTTTATTTGTATCTATTTGCCGGCTACACAGGCCCTAGGTCCATGAGGCTGCATAACATCACGAAGCACCTCTGCAAAGAGATAAGTGCAGTCTCAGATTCCATAACAAAATATTGTATGTGCATTTCCCACTGAAGATTGGTTGCCCATCAGATTGAGTCTGACTGTCCAGTGTCTCACAAGTGTACTCATAGCAATCCAAATATACTGCTATGTAAAAGGGAGTTCTCCAACCATAAATGTACGCTCAGGTGACAGGCTGATCAGGGACCAGAAAGCCCAGCACCACTCTGCCGAAGGACCATGTGGATCAGGTTCATTAGATTGCAATAGCTGGCTGCTTGCGACCTAGCTTTGGAACAAAGTCTTGCACACACATCAGCATAAGCTGTGCGCCCTCAACAAGCTCTCCAACAATGGGGTAGTGCGCCTGGGTGTTTACAATAAAGCAGCGGCCAGGACGGTTGAGGATCAAGCCGTCTACGCTGATGATACCCGATGATTCCTCATCACGTGTGAGCTGCATGGGAGCATTGGGTTGGAAGAACTTGGGGTTGTGCTGAGCAAGGGCAATGATGCCATCCTTCTCATTGTAGCGCCAGAGGCGGCCAAGGTAGTCCTGGCCTCCGGGGTCCTCCTGCAAAGGCAAGAAAATGACAGAATATGAGCAGGCATGCAACCAGGGAATGCCATGATGACACCTTGCTGCTTGATGCATCCACCAAGTTGACCTTTAGATCCGCTTCCAACATTACAGAACCAAGTTCATGGCATGAGAAGTTACCACAAGCCCACCACAAGCCTGATCCCATGTCAACGTGGTTAACTGAGTGTCGTCCAAGGTCTAAGCGATAGACCATCTCAAAGACAGGAGACTGCCACCATCATCAACTGACCTGCAGGTAAACTGAGCCATCACAAACTGCCACCAGGTTGTCAACCATCTTGGGTGTTCCCGCCTCCTCCTTCTCACTCCCCTCTACCACAGCAGTCACACTGCCACCCTTGAGGGGGTCTTTGATGTCGTCAAAGGTAACTCGCCACACACGGGAGCGAAGAGCGAATCTGCAGCCACAGTACAGTTGCATGCAATTAATGTGTGCTGAAGGCCAAGAGAAGGCAGGGAGAGCAGCAGCAATAGGCAGCCAAACACAGTGCCCAACAGATGTCAGCATCTCGCTGCATCCAATCGAAGGTGATGCGCCCATGAAAAGATTTCTAACAGCAGACTGCAATGTGCGACAGAGGGCACTGAGGCTTAGCAACTTACGAAGCAGTTGTGGCAAAGAAGAAGGTTGCTGAGCCATCAGTGCTGGCAACTGGGCGCCAAGAGCCATCCTCAGGGCGGTACCAGCGGGTCACCTGCAGCACAAACATGATGCAACACAGGCAGATGGATCAGCTGGTGCCTTGCTTGCCAAAGTGAGCTAGATTTCCTGCACTGCCCAAAGTGCAGAAACAGATGCCAGGCAAGCAGTGGAGAAGACATGCCTAACAGTATAATTGCACAATGATGTATAATTCTGAAAACTGCACGGCAACTGAGAACTTTCCCATGGCTGAACCCATCATCAGGAGCCAAATTGTTTCATTGCAAGTTGGCAGCAGTCACATCCAGCGCTCCAGTTGCTGCATTGTGAGTACGCTGCCCCTGTAGTAGCACTCACCCCTGCAGCATCACTGGCAGTCTCAATCTCTGGCAGGTTGCGAACATCTCCATCTGTGCCAACGAGCCTCAGCTCAAACCTGAATGGACCGTACTTTCCAACAGTGGTCTTCAATGGCAGTGATGTGTTGGGCTCCCTGCTCTTGCCATCAGTCGCACTGAGAGGGAAGTCGATCACTCGGATGCCATACAGCTTGCCATTGGTCAGACCAGCCCTGTCAACAGTGTTTCCAGTGTTCTGCAGGCAACAGGGGTCATGGCGAATGATGCATCAGGTGCAATACGCTGTACAGCAATGCAATGCATCATATGTTCCTAGTTCAAACCATGCAAGCACCCTCGGGCAGCAGTGGTACTTATCAATTCACAAACCAGACCTGAAATAAAGGGCTCCCATGCCACCCTTGCAGTACAACCAAAGAACATTTCGTGAACCCCAGATGATCATCCAGGGCAAGCCTGCAATCAGCACCTCAGCATAATGCCCACCTGCTTTTGTCCAATGTATACATACACCTGGCCATCTGAGTTGTCGTCCAGGCCAATGACCACTGTCTTCAGCCCGCTGTGGGGGCAGGCCACCTGGTTCTCCCAGCCACCCTTACCCAGGCGGGCCAGCTCATAGGTTGTACCCTTCTCAGCACCAGTTGCCTGCAGGAGAGACAGCCGAGAAAAGTAGCAGTCAGCGAACACAGTCACGGTGCAAAAGTTTGGCTGAGCCAGCAGCAGTCAGCGTAGTTCACATCACAAATGTGACAGCTCTGTGTCATACAGTGTGTAGATCAAGAACACAATGTTATGAGTACACAGCTGCTGAGGCGCATGGTTCACTTCACCAGTTTGCATCAGACGTAGTACAGGCAGTTGATGCAACATATTGAAAAATCAGACATATTGCAGACAGGGTGTTGTTCTGCTGTGGCACAGTACTCACCACATGAGCAAAGGCCCGACCATTTAAAGTTTCCTCGCCGTTCATGAAGATCCTGTCCTTGGTGCCTGTGGCACTCGCGGCATCATAGTAAGCACTGACGGCTGGCAGGTCAGCAGAGCAGAAGCGATCAAAGGCATAGGCAGGGCCCTGAGCTGGAGGGTTGTAGCTCTGAGTCTCGTTGTTCCAGGTGACAACCCGCTCAATTAGATCTTGTCCAGAGACTACCTTGTATGTAGTTCTGCAGGCACAGGGCAGCAGCAACAAGTGTTTTGGCACTGCCGCCGATTGTCATGAGGTTGAAGAGCCTTCAGGTCACCCAAGGGACGATTCGTGTAGCTCCATCATGGAGTAAAATACTCTGGGTGCATGTTGCATACCTCAGCATGCATGCCTTTGCACACTCAGAACCTCTGCTGCTGTTATGCATAACAACCACCAGTCTGCCTACTGATCCATTGCCTGCCAGGATCGGATCACCTGTCAATGATGTACTCGGTGACAAAGGCTCCAGTGGCACCATGCCTCCTGACACCTCCCTTGTCCTTGCTGATCTCATGGTTGAGCAGCAGTGTGAATGTGCTGGAAGCAGAGAGGCTGTAGTCACTGCCAACTTTGGGCCTGCACATGGCACAGCAACGCCTTAGCAGCTGGCAGTGCAGTTTGGAGTCAAGTTCAATGCTTTCTCTTGCACACAATTGCTGCAAAAATGGTACCCAGTATTGAGCAACAGACAGCTCATAACCAAGGTCGTGCCAGGCGCCGTCCGGGTGTGTTCTTATGCCCAGCAACAGGTCTGAACAACAATCAAACAGCCCGCTTGCAGTTGCCACGCTATGGTTGTTAATTGTCAGCTGTGGACTATACCTGCACTTGTTGGTCAACTCCAGGTCTGGTGTGTTTGGTGTCAAATAGGCGCCCATGCCATCAGGAACACCAACCAACTTGTATTCTTTTGTTGGGTCGGAAGTGAGAGGCACGGAGTCGTTGACCGTCAAAAGGCTAACGATGCTGACACCCTTTGTCAAGGAAACAAGGTAGGCCTCGGTGGTAGTGCTGGGGCCTTTGGAGGAGCCTGCACAACACATCAAGCTACAGTTAGCAAGTTTCTGATGATGATGAAGTGATAAGACGCATCAGTACGAGGCACAGTCGACAGGCTGTGAAAAGACGACAGACGATCCAGCTGTTGTCGATATAGGTTGGGAAAAGAATGAGCCGTCCATGCTTGCAGCGGCTGTAGACTCACGAGGGATGCCATCTGGTTTTACTGCCGTTGCATTGGCTAGTGCGAGCAGCAGCAGCACTGCCACCTGGGGCAGCCGCGAAACTGCCATTGTGAGGATCACTTCAAGCGGCCCAGAAGCAAGCTGCTTGCTAGCTCAGAATGCAAAGCTACAGTATCGATACACACTGGAAGTTAGCCGATTTGATCATGCGTTCCGGCGGAAGGGAATCGCGGGAATCTATCCTTAGGCATATGACAAGCATATGCTGGGGGTCCACAGCATGTTGTTTGCCAATGACAGACAACCCTCCTTCAGTCGCATTCAGCACATCATCACCGCCCATCTTCCAGAACTGTACGGGGCAATGGCATGTCGCGGATGAGCATGGGCTCGTCATTCGTACCTTAAATCCGTTCATATTTGCCACAACTGCTTCTTCAGGCTCTTCTTGCTGCTGGCCCACTCTTTCTCAGCATGTTTCTGACCGTCTGAGCGGACTCGCAGAATTGACAGTGGACAGCACATTGCTTGATACAGTAGGCATACCCATGCTGCAGCAACAATGAACCACACGTGAGCAGAATTGAGCACTGTCAGTGCCTCAGAGGTCATGATGCACTCATCTGCAAAGTGGCATGCCTGCCTACTGAAATGTCTCACCAAGCGACGCGAGTACCGCCACAGCCACTGCTGCTGCACGTATCTGTCGAACCACAGCCTATTTGAAACTTTTTATTCGGCACCTTGCAATTGCAATATATGTGATAGCAGGACTGGACTGCTGAACTGCAGCATATAAGTGCTGCGCAGTACGAATCTACCAGAAATGTGTGAATGCACTGACAAGAGCCCAGCACCAGCTGCAACAGGGAATCTGCTTGATTATGGCACACATGTCTGTGCAGTATACTGTGCGTACTCACCTCAACAGCAGCAACAGCAGCTGCGTTGTAACAGGGCAGGACTTGCCATGTGGTTTCAAACCACACTATAATGATTATACTGTTGATTAAACTGCCAGCCTTGCTACGGTAGCAAGAACTTGGGCTCTAGGAAGTATCAATGTCGTTGCAGCTTCTGCTTCACCTGCCACCGCTGCACCCTGGGTCCCTGCTGCTTTGTCAGTATTCAAAGCTGCCAGTTGGCAGTATATGTATGTGCCAGTGTGCCAGCAAATCCAGCCAAACTGGGCATACTCATTGGGACCTCTGATGGCTGTCAGCTGCTATCATGGCATGTAAAAGAAATCAAGCCATGCAGCAAGTTGAAATGTTATGGCAAATGCGCTGACATGCGTTGGGGGCATGTGCAAAGCCATGCATCTGTAGATTGAGAGCTATCAAGGGGCACCTGCCTGAAAGGTGGCCTGGTGCAAGGCATGGGAAAGAGACTGAGCCCATGAACATTGGATGAGCTGGCAGATGACCTGACATGCGGGGGGGGGGGGGCGCCACCCAGGGTTGATGATGCTCCATGCTTGAGCAGCTGCCTGAGCCTTACTGTTAGAGTCCTCCTACTCCACAACAATACCTGTAAAAAAGTGGAGCATGTTGCACACACAAGCAACTTACATGCGTCGCAGTGTAGCGCCTATTCCTACTGCAGCATGCCTTCGCTGCTGAGGAGCTGAATTTCTCACCAGTCTCAACAAGATACTCTGGCAGAGGTCATCCAGGCTGACATGCTTAGTAAGCAGCTTTGAACACGTGAGGTGGTTTGCAATGCAAACTTTGTATTGCTCGGCAGCTGACCAGGACTCATTATACAGTATTCTCTTCCTTTCCACAGGTAATACTTGGTGTAGGACGTCGGTGGCAGCTGGATGGCAGCCAGGACAGCCCAGGCAGGCACATACTGTACCAGGGTGGCGCCCCCAACGCATGTCAGCGCATTTGCCATAGCATTTCAACTTGCTGCATGGCTTAATTCCTTTTACATCATCCACTTAACTCAAGACTTAAAGAGCATCTCACGTTGTGCACGGTCATTTTCTCATTTACAAGAGATCGCCTGACCATGTAGGCCAGAAGCCCTATATGAGAGCTTGCTCATATAAAAACAGACTCACATAACTGCGCAACCCTCTGCCGGACATGTCAGCCGCGCTGTTTGGAGTGTGGGACCAGCAGTCACTGTACGGTACACCAGCTGCCTGGGCTCACTTGAACCTTGTCATATTGCTCCGCTCATCTCTTTACATTATGCAACACTGTGATTCGTCGATTATGCCCGTTGATTGCAATTATGGTTTGTGCAGCATCATCGGGCTGCGCTGTGCACTCCTCCAGACAAGCACAGGAACTACGGACGCCCCTCAAGCCCCTAACCCCCTACACCACAAATAATCATACAACCTGACAACAAAATTCTGGTTAACATGCATTTAAGCAGCAAGAGTCGTGCGCAGTGCCTGCAGCCTCACTCCAGCGCTGGACCAAGACAATTAAGACCCTTACGTTGTTTGCGTTGCTCTGCCAAACGAAAAGGGGAGCAGAAGAATGAAGGCATGTACTTCACGTATGAGCAGGTATCCAAGCCAGGTGCCAATGCAGGTATGTTCGTGGCTACTGCTGTTCTGGACGTCGGGCAGAGTCAAGCACAATTGTCAGCCATCCGTGTGCTCTTGATGACATGGTTGCTGTCAACTTTATATGGTTCCAGCGTCACTGCACTGAATAAGCAGTCGCAAATAGTCAAGAATTCAGCAAACATGCAGCATCCTCCTGGCCATCAAGGCCTACCTGCAACAACACACTACAACAATGAGTGCTGTTGTGATCAGGGGATCATTGCTACTTGGAAGCTTCTCAACGCAACATTCTGTTGTTTCGAATATTGATTGCAGACAATAAGTCCAGTGAGAAGCAGAAACAGGAGTTCAGCTGGGTGAATTCTGCCCGTTCCAGTGTTCAGCAGTACAGACAGGCACCAAAGAAACGAACAAACAAGCCGCCACAGCAGCAATCACAACAGCAGCCAGGACAACAGCAGCAAGGTCAGCAGCCAGCCAGTACAGCAGAAGCAGCTCCTGTACTTCAGCCAAGGCCAGTGCAGAGAGTATCAGCAGAAGCAGCTCCTGTTGCTGAGGCACAACAGCCACCAGCAGTCATGGCAGATGACACAGCAGCACCTGCAGCAGCAACTCAGCGTTTTGAACAGCAGCAGGCTGGCACTGCAGCAACACCAGTCAGCACTGGTGATGTTGAAGATGAAGTACTTCCGCAGCAGTCAGCAGAAACCAGCAGCAACAGCGGCAGCAGCAGCAGCAGCAAGGCAACCAAAGAAGACGTGCTTGCCAAACGTAAGCAGCAGCTACTGCAGCGCTTGAAGGGATCAGCAGAGACTATCACTACCACTTCTGCTGCCGCTTCTGCCGTGGCAGCAGCAGGGCCAGCAGCAGCAGCACCTCCTGCACCAGCACCAACAGCAGCAGAGACAACAGCACCAGCAGACGGTATTTTGCCCGGGCTAGATGATGATGGTGAGCTGCTGCTGCAGGAGCTGTTGGACATGGCTCAGGAACTGACAGACCCAAACAGCACTGCTGCTGCTGCTGAAGACAGTGACCCCTTTGCAGACCCTCTTGCAGACATACTGCCAAATGATGATGCAGAATTCCCCGGCAACGGAAGCAGCAGCAGCAGCAACGGCAATGGTGAGATCAGCATCGCAGAGCTTGGGATTGCTGCTGCTGGTGGGGATCAAGAAGCAGCAGATATGTTTGCCGCAATCACGGCTATGCAGCAGCGCATGCAGTCGGCTGTTGCTGCTGAGGACCTGGACAGCAGCAGTGTGTTGCGAGTGAAAGATCTTCTGTCATGGGAAGCTGAAGAGGCAGCCAAAAGCAGCAATGTAACAGACCTGGATGTTGATGCTGAGCTAGATGCCACCATGAAGGGGGATTATGGTGAATCACCTGTTGAAGATGAGGAGGGGGAATGGGAGTATGTGGAAGATGATGAGGGTGAAAATGAGGGTGAACTTGATGTTTCGTGGTACGAAAATGACCCTGAACTCAGACGTTTGCTGGCAGCTGATGGGGCAGACTTTGCCAAGCTGCTAGCTGAGCTGAATGACATGCCAGACAGCAACACACCGCCTGGCAGCAGCAGTGGGGCAGCAGCAGCAGCAGCAGCAGGGGAGCAGCAGCAGGCTTGGGCCAGTCTAGGTGCTCAGGACTGGCTAGAAGCAGTAGCAGATGACAGCGATGTCAGCGATGCTGGTGATGCTGTTGTTGTTGATGATGATGCAGTCTTGTCAGATGTGATCGGTGCAATACAGTCTGACAAGTCACTTGATGATCGGGCCAAGGTGGAGGCCAGGTTGCGCATTCAGGGCATGTTCAATGACCCAACAGCTGCTGCTGGAGGCGCCAGGCGCAGCAGCAGAGGTGGCAGCAGGCGGCAGCAGCAGCAGCAAATGAGGGACGAGGGTCCTGTGGAGAAGGGTCCTACCACCACTGGTGCTGCTGCTGCAGGCGAAGACGATGAACAGTTGCCGGTGCTGCTGCCCAGGCCAGTCAGACCGTCGCAGTAGGGTTGTTGGCACTAATTGATTTGATATACAGTCAACCTACAGTCAACGTATTGAGCCCCAAAACAAAGCCAAACTACTAGGCTTCTACACAAGGCAAGCTGTTTGTACCACTGCACGTTGCAGCGAGTGTGTGTGCTGTGGCCCACAGACACGATAACGTTGTCCTTGTAACTTACTTGCAAGAGACATGCTGAGTCAAAAGTGCTGTAGGCCTGGTGCAGTGATGGCACCACCTAGTGTTGTGTGAGCCGACAGCTGTTGGTGCTCCAGTGAAGACCGTTCCTGCAATTCTTGCAGTGCAGTTGGCTACGTGTGCAACTGCTGTGGCGGGAGCATGGACATGCTCTCAGTCGATCGCAGTAGGGGGTTAACCGCATTGCATGTTGATACAATTAACAAATGCGACGTTAGAAGCCTCACTTTCTGCGCATCTGCTACATGGGTGCCCGGCCAGAAACCAGAGAGCGTTGTATATTACACATCTGTCGATTGCAGGCACGTTTGAGTGGCCTCAAAAATATTCTGTCAGCAACTCGACACTGCTGCGCGTCAGTAGAAGGGTCGCTGTAGGATTCGGCACTTCAAGTGAGTAGCGCCTCCCCACCTTTTTGCCAGCGCTAATGACAACAAGAACGTACCCATTATGATGTAATTTCTGATCTGATCATAGAGGTCAGGGCTGATACTCAGTAATCACCACCACTGCTCAAAACTAGGGCGAGCGTTGAGGCAAAGGCTCTCAGATTGCAGTCCGGATCCTGTCACTCTGCTGATGCAATACTACTTGCTGTCCACTAGTGTCTTTGTCAGCGATCGCGCTGTCAGGTGCCAGTGAACACTTGTTGAAGGCCACCGACACCGGTTTCTTGCAGGTGCGTTTCTTGGGCCTTGGAGCTTGCAAGTTGTCAAGCTGAAGGTGTTATATCAACTAATCTATTGCCCAAGCATGAGCTACATGCGCAGCATCGTGTGATCTGGCGGGCATACGATACGCTGCATTTTCTTGATGATTGGTCTAGTATTCCGGATGAGCAGCCCTCATTATAGCGCTCTATTGTTTGGAATACATGTATGTTGCTCGTTTACGGCAAAGCCGTTGGGATACCCTAGAGCCTGTCAAGTTCACTTTCTGTTGCTGTTGTAGCTTGAGGCACCCCTTCATTCTTGTCCCCAAGCTCTGAGCCACATCTTTAGTTGCACACGGGTAATCTTACTTCACGCAGGCGTACATCTGCGTTTGCAGCGTACATTCAATGCCACAGCCATAGTCAGTCAGAACATCCCAAGCATTCGCTAGTATTCAGCACCCCTGATAGCACTGTCCTCTACCCACACAGCGTCACCATGACGACGCAGCAGACGCAGCTGCCCTCACCTCCAACATCGCCAACGCTCGTACACTCGCGTGATACGTTCATGTCAGCCTGCACATCAGTCCCAGAAGATGAAGTGTTGCGATCCGAGCCTGCCAGCTCAACTGGCCTCCCAAGAATGCAGCAGCAGCAGGCGTTTGAAACAGAAGCAAAGCCCAAGAAGGGTTTAGCAGCACTGCTGGGCTGCAGCTGCCTTGGAGGAGGAGGCACGCGCATGGTTGTGGAGGAACAAGCAGGTATGCTCTCGTGATGCTGTTGCTGCTGCTGTTGCTCAGCACATACGCATCTGGGCTTGCACAGACGACTCCTTGACAGAGGCTGTGCAGTGCAGCTCCAGTCATAGCTGCATGTCAAATGCAATTGTGCTATACACTGCTTGTACTTTCTTGTTCCATCAACTCAGCAATCAGAAGGTATGCTTGTCTGGCAATTCCAAAGACTCAGGGCATGGGACCCAGCTGCCTGGTACAGCTCATTGCATAAGCCCACTGCCAGTCGTTATTGCAGCTGTGTTCCATACCTCTGCATCTCTGAAAATCATTGTACTCAACATCTTGCCTTGGATTGGTATCCTCACCTCTCATAGGGAAGTCAGTGTCATCCATGCAGCCCTCTGCTGTCAGTTGTCTGCAGTGGCGTCTACGCATGATCTTGACCACACTACTAATGCTGCCTGCTGTGCCAGTGGGTCAGCAGGGGTCAATCTGCATTGCTGCAGAATGCCAACCATATGCTGCCAGCCATAGCAGGACGAGAGCCTCAGCGGAAAAAATGTGGCACCAGCACTTCACCCACCACTCATAGACCTTTTCTTGCACTCCCAGCAGCACCCCTGGGCGCCACAATCACAGGCCTTAAAAGCTGCTGTGCTATACTGCTCTGTGCTGCCATCCCTTTGCAGGCCGCACCACCACAAAGGTTGTGCGTGACCCCACCCTCCCTCGATCAATCAGCGTGACCAAGGACGGCACGTACTGCCACATACCCAGCCGCAAGGTGTCCCGGAAAGGCAGTACAGGCCTCAGCCGCAGGTGGAGCACCCTCAGGAGGGCGGGAAGCATGGCTTACTCAGGTGCGACTGGTTGGGAAGGCTGAGAATTTTTGCAACAGTGGCAAAGGGAGTGGGGGCTGTTACATTTGGCAGAGGAACTTCCACTATACATTAGACCAGGTTGTTCAAGAAGTATCAGGATGGGCGTCGTTGACACGGCAGATGTGGGCTGGTTGGTGATTCTGGCAGTGCTGGTGGCTCAGTACAGAGGTGGTGAGGAGATGTCCGAATGCCAGCAGCAGATGCAGAAGGACCTACGGACAGCTGCACACAACAGCTGGAGGTTTCTGGGCCCTGAAAGCTCAACATAGACAGCAGAGGCCATGTGCTGCACACAAGCAGTGCGTACTGCTGATGTAGGGGGGGCTGGCAGAACAGTGCCATGCAGACAGTACTAGTAATCATCAGTAATAATCATAGGCATAATCAGTACTTTGCAGCCATAGCAAATCTGCCAGACAGTACTAGTGTTGCATTGAGATTCCCCGCTGCTGTGAGATGTTTATCAAACAGCAGCTATAAGGAGGTCAATAATGTAATTCATGTTATTGGCAGATATCAATACATTTTGAAAGGCTCTTACCCTGCTTCTGCCAATGCCACTGCCACCATTGCTGCTGCTGCCCCTGTTGCTGTCACTGCTACATCAGATGCCGACTGGTTTGATGCTCTGTCCAGCTTTGAGGAGGGTCATGAGGAGCTTGAGGACCGGGACACCATGATGGCGGAGGTGGACCAGCTGGTCAAGGAACTGGGGGCAGGCAAGGGGCCCTGGATACCTGAACCGCCACTGGCTTTTGCAGGTAGGCTCAGCGCATCTGCAATGCAATGCACACTGATTCGGATTCAACTGCCATCGCAATCCTCAGTCAAGTCTGATGCGAATCCGCAAGAGCATGCAGTCACTGACTGCCGGTGTGTTGTTTCAGTGAGGAATGTTTGATTGAGCATTCGCGTGTACAATGTGTGCTGCAGTTCCCAACATGCACTTCATTCCACTGCCTGAGAAGACTGGCTTTGCGGCGTACTGGATGCGTGATGATGAGCGCACCACACCACCTCCCCAGCCCATTGACGTCATGCTCAAGGCCAGCTGGATTGTGACGAAGAGCCACAACAGCATTCCGGGGGTGCTGGTGAGCATGGACCTCTTGCTGGCCTGTTGGTTACAAACTGTGTGTTGCGAGACTGTTCATCCCAGCCTACCTGCTGTATCCTCATCAACTAACTGTAGACATGATCGAATCCCCACACATTGTCAACAGAACCTCTAGCGGCCCTCACAGCACTTGAAACATCTGTATCCATACCGCTGCTGCTGCCGCTGCTGGTCATTGCTGTCTTCGTGCAGTTTGAGGAGACCGACAAAAATCTGACCATGACCGTGAAGCCCCGCTTTGTTCCCCCTGGCTTCCCCCGCTACCAGGAGTTTTACGACAAGACCAACAACACGGAACCCAGCTGGGCCCTCAGGAGAGACCTCAAGACCGGTAGGAGCTACGGCAAGATCTACATGACCAGCGACGGCACGCTTATCTTCAGGTGGGTGCACTCTGTATACTGCTCCAAATGAGGTACTATACACTGGCTCCATTAACTTGTAAGCAGAAAAAGGAAGATCGATCTGCCATGTTGGAATGGTCTCGCAACACTCTGTGCTCCTACAAATTCACGCCCCCCGTGCAGCCTGTTCTTCTGAAGATATGCACTCAAAGCTCCAGCGACTCATCCATCCATTTCTTGACATCATGCTATTGTGAATCGACATGGATGTCATCTTGAAACCAGCCCATCAGGGGGCTGCATCGTGGTGTTGTGCGTGTACTGCAGAGTGTGGACTCGTCCAATGTTTGGCAATGATGTTGATTTGATCACCGAGGAGTACATGAGGCTTGAGGAAGATGGGCAGGTGCTGGTCGCCAGGCAGTGCTGCCTGGATGTGAAGAGCGGGAAGAGGGCAGTGCAGTACCTGGTGGGCAGGAGGTACGAAACACCACCAAAGGGACATGTGTGAAAGTCGACTTGTGCAAAATGTACGGTCAGCTAGCTTTTCAAAAACCAGTACCTGCTCAGCCTGCACCAAAAATGGCTTTTTTCAGCACAGCCGATGATGCTGGAGCAGGTGGTGTGATGCAACCTTTGTATCACACCGGGAGTGAGGAACATAGCTAAGATGTGTCCGGGCTTGAGGGTTTTGTTGGGCGAGCTTGGTACTGCTGTCTTTGCCTGTGCAGTCAACAGCTAGGGAAGACTGGTTTAGCAGAGAGTTGATATAGGCTAGGGGATGCAAGCTACAATGTACAATGCAGTGTTATGCGCAGTGGCAAACAAGTTTCAGTCGATGCCTTGTCCTGGGGTAGCAGCGTGTCATTCTGATAGCCTGTTTTGTGATGCACAGGCAGGTCTGATCTTGTGCACTACATTGTGTTGTGCTGCATCGGCTGATGACTCAGAGGCAGGTGTGCTGTGATGCTTTGGTTGGTTTTCAAGACTCAGGGGCAATCTGGTAGAATTTTCACAGTGCTGTAGGTGGATAAAGACATACACACACAAGTCTTGGCTCTCTGCATTTGTTTGGTGTTATGGGGTTCTGAGACGCTGTGGTCATGGCCTCAGCACAGAAACCTGTTCAGGCTGCATAGCAGCGTTGGTGACAGGCACTGCTGCTTCCACAGGAGTGTTCACGGTAGTGTTGATTGACTTGCACAGTGCCATGCCCTATCGTGCAGTCAAACGTGTAGACATGCACAATAAGCTTGGCTGATTTCTGAGCGACTGCTCATGTTGATGGCATGCAAATAGCTGTGAATGAGATGGCAGGTTGAGATGGCAATACTCTTTGCTCTGCTTGATGAGCTCCTGTTTCTGGCATCTGCTCCAGTCCATCAGTGTTGGTGCACAAGGCAGTACGCAGCAGTAGACCAGCATCATGCCCCGAAGGTGAAGCGGGTGACACTGTCATGAGTGCAACTTCAAGAGATTAAACAAATAAACCGACTATATGCAGACTTTCTCAAGGATCCCAATTTGGGAGTAACACCAGTTGGCAAGTTGATGATGTTGTTGCAGCTGCAGCGCCTGTTGCGGCAGTTGAGCTTCTGCAGTGCTCACCGGCACCGTCTTCAGTGGGAACGAGCGCCTGTGGCAAAGGCCGCAACTAAGAATCACAGGACATGTCATGACCTTATAATGCCCTGACCCCTTGCTTGATCACAGCAGCATCTGTCCACAGCAAGCAAGCCCAGTGCACAGCTTTTTGCGTATTTTGCAGCTCTGTGTGGTGACTGGTGTGGTGGTTTGTTGCGTGTGCACTCCATGCCAGCATACTTGGGCCTGGGGACACCTTGAGCAAGCATGATCAGTTGCTGCCTAGACGCAGCATGACTGCATGAGCCTTATGGAGGATTTAGCAGGCAACTCCTGCAGCTTGAGGCCAAGCTTGTGCTCAGCACAAGCAATTAGCCTTCATGAGTGGGTGTCAGGTGCATCTTTGCTGCAAGGGCGCAGCTGCTGTACAGCCACAGACATATCATTGTGGTATGGGGAGTGCACATGCATCTGCTAGTCAAACCATTTGTTGTCTTGAGTGTGGTAACATTATGAGCCTACTCAAACAGCTGCTTGCAATATAGCAGTCAATCATTGACTGCTATATTTGACCTTGGCACAAGCAGCAGCATTGAGTCTGCCTTATGTATCTGTGATCATGACTGAGTGTCCGGCATCTGTGTATTGTATGCATATGCAACCAGCTCAAGCTCGTTTTCCTCCAAATAGCAAATCCTTGCGGTTTCTCTTGTCCTGATGTAACACCTTTCAAATCTTGTAGCACTTTATGTCATACAGGAGACATCATGATGTCTCCAAAATGGGTTTGGCAAATGACTAGTGATCACTAGTCAATTGCCAAAATTTTGGTCTCTCACTGACCGTCAGCACACGGTACCACCTGAGGCACAGCGCTGTGCTAGCACGGTGCCACCTGTGTCACAGCAGGCTGCTTAAGCTAACGATTGTGGTGCCACAAAGGACGGACGCCTCACCAATGGGCCCCTGACAGAGTCCGCAGATCATCTGCAAGTTGCCGCAGCAGCTCAGCCGTGTAAGACTCTGTGTGAGTCAGGCATATTACAGAGCAGTGCCAACTTGGCCTGAGGTAAATTCGCCGATGAGAATGAGATGTCACCACCACCCACAACACCTTCAATTGTCATACTACTCAAGCATCACACCAGCCTGGCCCTGAGGGTGGCGCCCCCAACGCATGTCAGCGCATTTGCCATAGCATTTCAACTTGCTGCATGCATACATATGTCTCAGTTTCTTCAAGTACTCCTTACTGCAGAGTTCAGCTTGTGCTGGAGGAACACCTGCATCAGACCTGCTAGTGCCAGCTAGGCTAGTTATCAATTTAATGCTTATGAAGCAGCCTATGCAGGCGCATGGACAAGCACACCTCTATATAAAGAGCGACACCACGCTTAGGGCTGGTGATCTGCACACCTTGGTTGGAGCCTCCCAGTTGGTAAGCATCACCATGACAGTGAGCAAACAATGTGCCTCAGGTTGACCTGATCAGGTCCAGGCCTCCTGAGGCAGGCTACAGCAACATCACATAGCCCACCAAGGCCCGGCCTTGGGCACTGACAACTGATATACTGATGTCATGGTTCCTAGTCCAGAGGCTGCTAGATCTAGGTGCAGGCTTGGTGCCGCTGAATGGATTCCAGGACGTTGTTGCAGGATCACAAAGTATACTCAAACCCATCAAGAGGCAGCAGCTCCATACTGCTGACGCTGTCTACCAGCCACCTTTGAACCACCACCGGCAGACCCACTGCTGCTGCGTGTTGAAGCTGTGCCTTGCCCCCCGCACCACCTGCATCTGACGCTGCTGCTGCCCCAGCCCCCTGCGGCCCCTTGCTGCTGTTTCCTGCAGCACTGCTGTCAGGCACAATGATAACAGGCTTCTGCTGTTCTGCCGTGCAGTCATCATCACTGGCTGATGCTGTCAAAGGCGGCAGGCGATGCAGCACCAAGGCTCCTGCTGCTTTTGCCAGGGTTACACAGGACTCCTTGGCAGCACCAGCGCCTGCAACAAACAGCGTCGGCAGCACTGTGTTTGTGACAGTACATATGCCTACATCACTGCCTACATCACTCATGTGAAGGCATAGCTATCGACACATGTGCCAACAAAGGAGCCTGGTGCCCAGCGTTCTAGGTCTGCGTACTGACACACATGACAATGCTGCATAACTTGCCTAAGACATGTTGACCCCAGAGGTAAATGAGCTCAGAAGCAACATGTCCAACATGCTGAAGGTAAGATGTGCACCACCAACTGTGTCATCATGCAGACCTACAAGCGCCGTATCCATCAAACCATCATGCATAAAACACGGTGCCCCTCAACCAGCACCAGGACCACAGTAAGTAAGGGCAGCGCCTGCTGGCTGGCTGCAGCACCCCATGACCAAAAAGCGTGTACAGCCTGCAACAGCCAGAGTCAGCTCATAGCTTAACTTAATCACCGGCTCAGGCTCGCCTGACCGGCTGCACATATTCTCTGCATGCTCACTCACCTGCCACAAACACTTCTCTGCCGGCCATGAGTGGCCCCTGTTCCGCATTCCTCCTCTGCCGGCCCTTTGCAGGTCCCCCTGATCCCCCACTGCTGTCCCCCAGCACCTCATGAGGGCCCTCTGCCGCCAGCACCACAACAGCACCAACTGTGTGGCTGCCACCCACTGCTGCTGCTGCTGCTGTTGTATCAGCCGCTGTTGCCAGGCATCCAGTGACCCAGCTTGAGCTGATCACCCAGCAGCCATGCAGAATACCCTGCAGACACACAACACACCCTGGTATGCCGTAACACCCCGCAGCATGCACTTGATCAAAAAGCATTCCTCAACAGCACATGGACTCTGCTTCGGGTTCATGCAAGTACTGCGCAGCCCTTCAGCAAGCGCAGTTGACGGGATCTGCTTAGCCTAAGCATGGTGGCACCTTCTGCAGCAATAACAAACGCTGCATGTACCAAGGCATGATGTCGATGGGCCCCAAACATAATGACGCTGCTGCTTCTTGGGAAAACCCGGATGGTCAGTTGGTTGCCAAGCAAATTAGTTAGTTATCACCCAGAGTGTCAGCCCTATCCACACCTGCATGTATTTGAGTGTCCTGCGGGCCTGTCTGTTCTCATTGGTGTGGCACACCACATGTGTGATGGTGGGACTCCAACAGTCAACAACACGACCACCTGCAGCAGCAGTATGACACCAGCAGAAACATTGGGGATCAACTCAGCAAAACACTCATTCCCCACGTAGTAACTAGCTATGAGGGGTACGGTGGCTTAAAGCCAAACAGCAGCTGAGCCCTGCACCTGTCAGTGAAGCATTTCTCCTGTCAGCACCCCACCCCTTGCACACCACCAACAAAACCCCCCCCCCCCCAGCCCCACAAAAAAAAGTCAAGGCACTCACCGGTGGCGTTGGCCAGCTGCTTGAGGGATGCCTTCTCAGCATCAGTCAGCCCCGAACCTGTCAGTACCACACCAGCACTTCCTGAACCAGCAGCAGGTGATGCTCCTCTGCTGCCGCTGCCAGGTGTCCTGACTGCTGCTACTTTGTTACCTGAGCTGGTTGCTGCAGCGTCAAGGCCAATGGGCACACCCACTGCCACCTTGGGTGTCACCAGAACAGTCGCTGGCCGCTCCTCATTATCAGCAGGCACAGCTGCAGCAGCAACGCCATCAACAGCAACAGCGGCTGCTGCAACAGGGCTGAAGCACAGCTTCACCTGCTTGCTGCACCTCTTTTGTCTCTTGGCTTTTCCACTGCCATTACCAACTCCTGTTGCTGATGCTGCATTGACAGCTGCTGCATCAGTATGGCCCCCCGCAGAGCTGTCATCAGCTCCAGCAGCAACAGCAGGTGATGGACGCTTCCGGCTGCTTGCACCCTTCTGACCACCACTGGCAGCCTGCTGAGCAACTTCGCCACTAGTTCCTCCTTTGCCACTGCTGCCATCTACTCCTTGACATGGAGTACCTGCTGCTGCTGCTGTTGTTGGTTCAGGAGGTGCAGGGGTCACTGCTGGACTGCTGAAAAGAGGCGGCCTTCCACCAGCAACAGCAAGAGCAGCAGCCTTGCCCTTACCACTACTTGCACCCCCCCGGAACCTCCCCGACCCCCCACTTGCTGCTGCTGCTGCTGCTGGCTTGACCCCTTTGCTCATGCCAGGCGCTGGTGTTGCTGCCTGTTCACACTGCTCACCTGCTGCTGCTGCTGCCGCTTCCAGTTCTGCTGCCTGTGAAGCCAACTGCTTGCTGGTGAGCTGTGCCCTGCCTTTGGGCGTCTGGCACACAGCACACTTTGCCACTGAGCCCTGGTTCTCTAAAGTACAGGCTGAACAGTTCCAGGGCAGCAGTCTTGCTGGGATGCGACGGCTGCCTCCGCTGCGACCACCACCGCTGCTGCCACCACCACCACCACCACCAGCAGTAATGGTCTGCTGGTCACTGCTGGCAGCAGCCACCCCAGTGTTGGCTGCTGCTGCTGCTGCTGCTGCTGCTGTAGGAGATGGGGTTGTGACGGGTGCTGCTGCTACCCAGCCGTCACTGTCTGCCAGGGCCTTCAGAGCTGCTGCTGCCCGCTTGCTGAGGGGTTGCTGCTGAGTTCCAGGAGCTGCTGGCTCCTCTGCTGCTGTGTCTGGGATTCCTGGTGTAGCTGCTGTCTTGATAGCTGCCTGGCTTACAGCAGTGTTGGTAGCAGCAGTACCTTCAGTAGCAACCGCTGGGCCATCTGCTGGCTGCTGAACCGGCAGTTGTTCCTCCTCCTCCTCCTGCTGCTGCTGCTGCTGGCTCTCATCCTGAAGCTGAACAACTTCCTTGTTTTGTCCATGTTCATCCCAGTCTGCATGATCTTGCTGTTGCTGTAGGTGGCTCGGCTGCAGTCCATTCTCAGCAGGATCAGCAACATCAGGTGCAGCCTGATTGCTGTCAGCAGCAACAACATCGTCATCGTATGACTGCTGCTCCTGCTCCTGCTGCTGCTCCTGCCGTGGGCCAGCAGAACCTGCTTGGCTGCAGCCAGCAGCATCTGCCTGTGTGGCCCCCATGAAGCTAAAGATACTGCGCTGCCTCACATCCATGGCAGCTGTGGCCTTGCCACGTCCGCCCCTTTTGCCGCCTGCCTGACCTGCAGCTGCTGCTGAGGCAGCAGCAGCAGCATCTGCTTTACGCTTCTGGCCTCCAAGATTCTTCTTGCTGCTTTCTGCCACACCTCCTGCTGCTGCTGCTGCATTACGCTGGGCCTCACCCTGCTGCACCTCCTGGTGATCATTCAGATCATCGCCCTCTTGCTGCCCACTTCTATGCTGCTGCTGCTGCTGCTGCTCCTGTCGATGATGATGCACTTCCCCCCCAGCACCCAGCTGCTGTACTGATGCTGTGTGGTTGCTGTGCATCCCTGTACTGCTGCTGCTGAGGGGCTGCAGGTCCTCCTTGAGGTCCTCAAGGTTCACATTCCGCAGCCAGGCCCTGTACCTCGGAGCACCCTCCTCATGACCGTCACTCACTCTTCTGGCCGCTGCTGCAGGTCTCTCAGCAGCAGCAGAAGAGCGACCTGCTGCTGCTGCTGCTGCCTTGCGTGACCTGGTGGCTCTGCTGCCAGCAGCCGGGCGGTTGGGTGGCGGTCTCATGGGCTGCTGCTGCTGCTGCTTTATGGTGTCTTCAACATCTGCTGCTGCTGCTGACTGTTTACCTCTTGCAGCCCTGCCCCGGCCTGCGCCGCTCCTGCTGCTGCCTTTACCACTACTGGTATGTGCCATTACTGCTGCTGCTGCTGCTGAGTCAGCCTGATCCCCGTCTTTATCAGCTGCAGCATCCTCTGACAAGGCAGCTGCTGCTTGCCTAGTATGACCCTTTATCCAAGAGGGCACAGAACTTGCAGCACTGTGCTCTAGCTGAGCTGCCTTACTGTCCTTGGCAGCCTGCTGCTGCAGATGCTGCTGACTGCAGGTTTGCTTCTTCTCATCCTGTGGCTCATGCACAACCACACACTCTTGGCCCTGAGACTGCTGCAGGTCCTGCTCTTGCTGTACGTCAGGGTTGAGCATATCACTGATAGCTCCTTCAGGAGCAGCAGGTTTCCTGGCACTGCTGCAGTCACCGCTGCAGAACGCCTTCCTGTCCTGAGCTGCTGCAGCATCTCCTCCACTGCCAGGGCTGGCGGTGATTCTATCAGTGTCATCTGGCAGTGCAGCAGCACCAGCAGGCTGCTGAGCTGGACTAGTGTCTCCCAGCTGCTGCTCATCCATTTCTATCTGGCATGTGACCTTCTCCTGCTGCTCATGCTGCTGCTGCTGTTGGTCCCCTGCTTCTGCTGGCAAGGAGACTTCCATCTGCTGCTCAGGTTGTGGTGCTGGTTGCTGACTGCGTTGCTGCCTCCTGCTAGCTTTCAGGGGCCGAGTTTCCTGCTTCATCTGTTGCTGTCTAGCTGTCTGCAGTGCTGCAGCTGCTTCTGCTGCAGGTGGCAGCTGTGAGCACAGCAGCTGCTGTCCCAACGCTGCCTCCATCACGCCGTACAGAGTAATGATGCGGTCTAGCTTCTCATCTGGAAACACATCGCGTCTGTGTGCTGGACTTTTACATATGGGACATGATGGCTTAGCCCTGAGTGCGTGCTGCACACACTCCCTGCAGCACAATACATAACGCTATCAGCTGCCAGGGTAGTTGAACAAGCCAGGTGGTACTTGAACCAGTGTGTTTGGGTAAGAGCTTTGAAAGCAGCAAGGGTCAAAAGAGTGTTGCTTAACAAGTTTGGTGGTCCAGGCCGCTTTGCACTGCTAACCGAATCTGCCTCGTCAAGCTGGTGTCTCTTGATGCGGACATGACTTTGATATAAACAGCCGTATCACCGTGGACAGTGATGGTCGCTGAATTCGTTACAGCTGCATGATGCAGCAGACCCACCTGCAGAAGTAGTGGCAGCATGGCAGCCTGGCGCATGGCTGGTGCATGATGCTCAGACTGCAGGCAGGAAATCGTTGAAGCTCAGAGGTCAGTTGAAAGTATGAACTCACACGCGAAAGGGATCCCTCCTAGGCTTGCGTACCATACTGAACAAGTGAGCTCCTTGCCCAGTTGGTACAAAGCCTGTTGAATACAGTCCATGTCGAGCTGATCACCAGAGTACTCAGCACAAGACTATATGCTGCAAGAGCATGTTCATCAAGTGCTCAAACTTTACTTATGCACGCGCATGAAGTGGCGTGCTTTGGTCGCTCGGAAAACTTTGGCCAGAGAATCCTGGGCTCAAGTGCATATTTTTATACCCAATCAACTGTTACACACCCTGACGATCCCATTGCACCGTCGAAGTTTACAAACAAAATTTCGAAAAACGTATAAACCATAACCCCCCTCCGTACAGCAAAAGCAGCACCTGTGAACAGCCTTACCAGTGTCTGATGTCTGCAACAATCTCCTCCGAACCTTGCATTGCCCCTGCTGCTCGTCCTTATGCTCCTGTTAAACTCTCCAGGCTGTGTGTAACCTGTACTCCACTCTAGAGTGACCTCGTACGAGCCAAAACCAGTTTCATGATGCAGATCTTCACTAATAGATGCCAATGCAGGCCCTTCAGCAGTGTTAGAAGCTCACGGAGCCTGCCACGTGCGGTCGCTGCTGCCCCTGTTGCAACGGGTACTACTACAAGAACACAGGTGTTCCATTACACGCAGATTGAAGTGGAGACTAAACCAGGTGGGACTGATTTCTCCCAGAAGCGCAGGTTGTGGAGGTCCAGCACCGCATCCTGGCTACAATGCTGCAGCAGCAGTACAGTATGTGCACCAACCCGACTTGTGCATGAAAGTGCGTGTACGTTGCGCTTGATCAGTTTCAGGCAAGCAATTATCATGACTTCAAGGGCTGCTGCCACTATCAACTATCATTATTACTCCACATCTGCATGCAGGTATAGCCCTCTTTGACATCACTCCACAGATAACGCAGCAGGTGCAGCAGCTTGGCGTCACAGAGGGTTTCGTGAACGTGCTATCCCGACATACGACCACAGCAGTTGCCATCAACGAGTATGAAACCAGGCTTTTAGATGATATCAGACAAGTAAGTAGAGCTGGATTGTAGCTGTGCACGGAAGCTGAATGTACCTTCTCCCTGCCTGTGCAGCAGCTGCATGGCTGCAATTGCGGCAAATTCCATTCAGCAATGTTATAAGCAGGGGAACTGGCAGTAGCAGTAGCAGTGGCTAGCTACATGATGGCGCATGCCAAGCCACCTCCCATACTTCAAGGTGAAACCATGGCTGTAGCTGTAATGCACATAATACATCACCCTCTCCCCCCC
>JABEVS010000530.1:0-14379 GCA_018290735.1 Coelastrella sp. MACC-549 | reverse complement strand
CCCACCCCACCCCTCCACCCCTAGCCATAATATGCATGTCTACTGGGGATGTCATGCATCACTTAACCAAAAAGCTCTCATGAACTGTTTCACTGCTGTGCTGTCCTGCAGTTTCTGCGCCGGCTTGCTCCTCCCACTGACCCCTACCTTCACAACGACCTCCACCTCAGAGAAGCACCAGCAGACTGGCCAGGAGGATGGAAGGCATGGTGAGCAGCAGCAGCAGCAGCAGTCTATCATTGGCAGCAGTATGTAGCTGCAGGTCACAGTCACAACTGAGGCTTTGCGCCAAGGTCATCTTCAACAGCCATATGATGCAAACCATTGTATAAGCAGCTGCATCAGTGGGCAAAGAATCCAGCTGCAGGTTTCATGTGGGCTGGCTGGGCATGCCAGATGTGCGTCTGGTGACACAATCATACACCGTGTATACTTTGAGTCAAAGTTGCTGCAAATCGGCTATGCGCACACAGCAGTTGCACCTCGCACATGATGCGCCAGTTGCATTGACCAACATCTGAGGGACTCTTCATTACACTATGTGTGATTGGACAATCAATGCAAATGATTGGGAAGAAGGGACACCACAGAAACATGTACAGAATAGCCAAGGTGCATTTGCTGGGTTCAAAACAGCCTCACAGCCAAATCACTTGTTGGTATGCTTCTCAGCAGGCTGGCTACTGGTGCTGCTGTAATCCTGCTGCTACTGCCATCTATCACAGGGCTGCTCAGGAACCTGAGAACGCCCACTCACATTTGTTGAGCATGGTACTTGGCAACAGTGAGACAGTGCCTGTCACAAAGGGGCAGCTAGCAATTGGCACGTGGCAGGTGGGTTGTCACAATGACCAGCACAGGCCAGGATCAACCACTTGTGTGAGCCCATGCAACCAGGCCATAAGACCTAGCTTGCTCAGATTCATCTTGTTAAACTTCTCAGAAGATAATGATTGAATCAGCAGCAGGCTGCAGCTTGCAGCAGGCCATGCCACCAGGGTACAACTGTAGAAGACTGCAGCAAGCACCAGCTGTTTGCCATTGTTTGGCACAGTTGGCCCAGTTCAGGCCTGCTTGGAAGGTTGAGTTCCTTACCAAGGATGCTGAGCATCTTACTTTGAGGTCGAAGTGCATCCTGTGCCTGTGATGAGCAGCAAGGAAAAGGAAAGGGAGAGGCAGTCAAGACTTGGTGGTGTGGTGCATGATTTGTATAATCATATTTCAGCGCCACCACACCCCCGGGCCTATGTTGCCGCCTGAGCTGCAGCTGCTGCTGTGCTTGCTGTTCATGCAGTCTGTGATGCTTGTGGAGCTTGACGGTCCTAGGAAACGTACAGTAGGCATACAAGTAGTGGGGACCACACAACAGCAGCCTGAGCAGTAGCAGCAGGGGCCACAGCAGCTGTGCTCTAGGACAGAAGTGCTTACAAGGCCAGACCAGGCCACGTGTGAAATGATATGCAGTGCATTGTGGGCGATCTTTGCTACAACTTACTACTAAGTCGACTTCGAGATCTAGCTTCCTTACCACTAACTTGACAACAAGCCAGGCCTGGTTAGGTCATGGTCATGACTCATGAGGCCAAGGGGCAGTGACCATTGACGCTCGAGGGCTTTGGGCGGCAGATACAGTTGAGTAAGCAGCAAGCCGGCAACCAATCGACTCCATGTGCCACATAAATAGTCGGTGCTGGCTCAACAGTGTGACAATTCAGGACAACACTGCATGGCCTCAATCTCTTGAACGGCATGTGTGTGTCTGCTGGTTTTGGTCTTCCAGAATGATTCTTCACCATACTGTGTAGCAGTGACCATCACTGCCAAACTTTGGCTGAGTCAGCAGTCTCGTGACCCCTTGTTCATACGGTAATGTGCTGCTGTGTTGCAACGTTGTTAACAGTCTATGACAAGTGTTCAAGTCAATGGCACCTCACCATACAGCATCAACCAGCAGAAAATGCTTCTGCAAGACATTATGACATCCAGGGATCACATCTCTGGTGGAAGGACACACAAGTGCAACATTCGGCATGTGCGTAAGCAGCAGCAACAGCATAACACTAGCCGCAAAACTCATGCAGAAAGCCAGCTGTACTTAATAGCAACAGGAAAACATAGTAAAAAACCTGTGATTGGGGGCTTGGGCAAACAACAAGCACACGTGTGCACAGGCAGCAACCACGCCATCCCTGTCATCAGACCAGACATGCACATGGCACACGGATAGCCCTGGTGCCCGTGTATGAAATGCTAGCGATGCACGCCTTTCAGTGCTGCTTCCTCAGCAGCACACACTTGCTGCAGCCTCCAGCGTCACATGAGCCTTCTGTTTACCACCAGCCCTACCAGTCATAAAGCTGTGCACATGCTGCCTGCTCCTGCAATGCACAGTTGTCCGAATGCACCACCTGTCCTGGTGCCTGTGCCTGAACTGGACACTGCTGATGCTGTAAAGAATATTTGTTGTGAAGTGAAACTGAAGAGTTTCAGCCTCTCCCTCTCCCTGCACAGACAGCAGCAGGAAAAGGCCTGACTGGTGCATAATATCATAACATGTCTTGAGAGCCAGCCAACAACCCTCTATGCGCCTACTTAACTGTTTCAAGTCCTACTAGATGGTACAGATGGTGCTTGCAAGCGCTGAATCATGTGGATGTGTGTTTTCTGTTGAGCTCATTCTACTACAACCAGACAACAATACAACCCCTCAGCCCCTCATCAGCAGCGAGGCTGGTGTTGTCATGTACACACCAATAACATCCTAACAAGATGATGACCTGCACCTGCCACTGGCAAAGCGCACAGGAGCCCGTAACAATGTAGCTGGACCAAGGTGCTTCTGCCCATCACACTGAGCCAGCTCTTGTTGCTGCAACGTTGGTTGTTGTTAGTTGGTCATTGACTGGTGACCTACCTCTGTCTCCTCCTCTACCTCCTCTCCCCCTGCCCCCCTCCCCATCGCCCCGACCTCCTGCGTGCCAGCCTCGACCGCCATCACGGCCACCACGACCACCACGACCAGGAGCACGGTCACCTGCAGGCAGAGCCAGCAGAGGGGACAAGACAAGTAGCAACAGCAGCACATCAGCAATAACAGTAGACATAGATGGGCGTACATGGCAGAGGCTTTGGGTAAGCAGTAAGAAGGCATGGAACAGACACTGAAGTGCCCAGCTGTGTTTATGCACTTGTATGTGTGGGAGCATGTATGCAGCGTCACATAAAGTCTTGGCTTCTGGTGACCATTCAACAGTACAGATGCGCAACGTCCGCATATGCATTGTTTGACATTATCGAACTGTCGTGTATATCATCATGCTGCCACTGCAATGGCTAGCTGCCAGCTGCAACTGCATTGGCTGCTCACGGCGAGCACAAACAAAGTGTCACAAGCTGACTGCTCAGTGCTGCGCCGTCTCACCTCGTCTGGGTGCCTCCTCTTTTACTTTGTCTACCACCTGCAGGCAGACCAGACGACTGTGATGAGATCCACCATGCTTGCTCATACAAGTGAAGCGGCACTGGCGGGTGCGTCGTGCAACATGAGACTGCCCAGCTGCTGAAGAGGACGATGCATGGTGGCACAGCTGGTGCTGCTACTGCATCTTTAGAGCTCAACTGCAGGGGGTTAACATGGGTTCAGCATGAGGCTGCATATCTTGCTCATGTTGTCTCGCTGCAGGCTGATTGCATAACGAAAACAATCCGCCAGCAGCACCAAGAGCAGTGATTGCTGCTGGTTACCTCCTCTGGTACTCGCAGGTATTTGAGGGTGTTGCCCCTGATGTACACCTCAGGCATACGCCAAAACTTATCACCATCCTGCACCAGCAATACGATGAATGTATCAAGCACAAGGTCTTACGAACCTATTGAGATTGCAAGTGGATTGCAACACAGCCAACACAGCTGTGCTGTCAACGCTGCTCTGGCTGAGTGACACCACTTGCCTTGGATGTGCAAATGACCTCCCTTAGATGGATATTCATCCAAGAATCACAGTTAACTAAGTGTCCGTTGTACGTTTCGCCAGATTTTAACTCGACAAGCTGCACAGCAGTAAGAGACTGCATCAGACTGAGGCAGGTGTGCGCATTTGCTGGAAGGCAGGGGCGCCGTGCGCACCACTGGATGCGCCTGGGCTGTTCGTAATAATGATAGCGGCAGCATAGCTGCACGTGATAGGCTACAGGGCCCCTGCAGTCCCTTTGGTGGCTGCCTCTTGTCAGTGGATGATCAGCAGTGAGCCCTGATCACAGGAGGTACTTCTAAGCGCGCTGCGCTTCCCAATCAGTGTTATCAAGAAGTAACACACTATATCTATATAGGTGGCTGTTTGATCAGGCAGATGAGAGTGACCCTGAAATCGGTGGGCTCACGAGCGATGCTGTGCACGGCAACGACAGGCAATGTCACTGAAGTGATAAACATAGACCCTAGCTCCTCGCATCAAATCTGTATGGGTGCGCAACCTGGCATTGTGCCCGTACTTTGACAGCATGAACAACATCCAATAAGCATTAATGGCACGTCAACTTACCCTTGTACATCACCACTATTTCTATACACAGTTGAACGCATCTGACTCCACCCGTTGCTGCCCCAACGTCCTGACAGGTACAGGTCACTGAGGCTCTAGTCATGCAGCAGTGCCGCGCATTCGCCCCATCAGCACGCACGGGCGCATCCTCGGCATGTGTAAGACGGATGCAAGCCAGCAGGAAGTCTTGCATGATGGTGCGGGCAAGTAGTGACAACCCAGCCAGGCAAGCAATTTCTGGTGTGGTCTCCGGCATATATAAGGTGCGCCTTGTGCCCTGGAGTATACTTTGTGTGCCTCCACCACATTCCAACAGCCATACTGAGTGCAGCAGCTTCGCTGAGACTGCTCGTGATGCACCATTTGCCAAAACACTGGCTCCTGTCCCTTGTGTGGTGACCATCAGCCCAGCCTGGCATGGTGTAAGCTGTACCGGGCGCTGGGGTTATCCCACTGAAGGCCTGTCAAATCACCGTGTGAAAACCTCTTTTCATCGCTTCTTGTGTCTTGCAACAGCTGACAGCTGGTTTCCAATCGGTTGATGGCTCACTACCCATCATCTGGCAGGGCATGCAGAAGTTGGACAGGTCAGCAGTGCAGCAGGCACTGCGACAGGGCGCTGACCCAAACACTCAGAATGCAAGAGGTATAAAATGACTGGCAGCTGGAGGTTGCTTTGGATGATGAGGAACCGTGGTCACACCTCATTGGCATCAGCAAAAATGCATTGCGCTTCTTTTCAAAGGCGTGTTGCCTTCAGAAATGCCAGGCAGTGGGCAAGTAGGGCCACAATATTGCAGATAAGAAGCTCTACATATGTCCTCAGTGTTATTGTCTGGCTTCAAGAACACGGCGCATGGTGTTCTGCCCTTGCTTATGGCTGCCTGTCATCGACATGTGAAAGGTCAACCTGCTTGCATTCTCTGCAGGTGACACACCTCTGCTGTTTGTTGCCAGGGAAGGTAAGGTCTTGCTCCACGCAGCCTGAACAACAGCCCACTAAGCATCCAAGCAGCACAATCACACAGCAGCACATACAGAAGCTAGATGAGTTGCCAGTCACCAGCAGATGCAGTTGCTGTTCCTGCAACCTACAGTACCAACAGCTGCAGCCAGGCAGGTTTAGGGTGCCAACCTCCATTACACTGTTCAATCCACTTCAATTATTGAATTAATTAACAGGCATCATGAGTTAAATAGATAACAGGCATCATGGAATTACAGCACAGGTTGTGGTCTGTTTTGTTGCAGCAATGTAGCAGCTGATTATGGAACACCATTAGTCACCAGCCAGACCTATCATAGCCTCATCTCGGCAACATCGCCAGGTTCTACCAGGCATCCACCAGCTTTTGTCAGCTGCCACCAGCTAGCAAGGATGTTCTGCTGAAGCGTTGGTGATAATCTGTCATGGCTGTGCTCATTCATTCGTCAATTCTGTTTGCTGCCCAGGTCACTACAAGTATCCTCCCACAGAGATCCCTGCACTGCTGATTCAGTCAGGTGCTGACATGGAGGCAAAGGATTCTTCTGGCAAAACAGCGCTGCAGGTGTCATTGCTCAGTGGCTGGTAGGTGCTGTTGCTGTACTGAAGCCCGATTGTACGGTCATGCAATTAGGCCTAGAGTGAAATCTGTCAATATCCTATCAAAGCCTCCTTGATACCTCTTGTGCTATAATCTTGTGTCAGCCCACTTGGCCCTGACAGATCAGGCCCCTGTGGTCACTGCTTATGCTTCCCTACCAACACAGCATATGCAGCGTGTGTCAACAGATGCAATATCAAGCTAGTACCTGCTGCAGTTGGTATGCCAGAGTGGCCTCTGGCAAAAGAAAGGGCTCTGCCTTGGTGTGCGCTGACATGTCTGCACCTGTTGACTCACACTACGCCTCTCTGTGGTTTGCTGTTCAACATTTATGCACATTCAACCACAGGCAGAACATTGCAGAGCTGCTGATCAAGAATGGTGCTGATACCAGCGGAGTGCCAGCCATCAAGTCACAGATAACATGCCCAGATTGCAAGCGTATAGTAGCCACATACAACTTGTGAGCCTTACAGCATCTGTTGGGGCAGCGCAGCAGCTTTCGCTGTTGAATGATGTATACTGGGAGCCTCCTAATGGCAGAATGAGAGCTGGCAGCAGCTGTATGGCAATTCATGTGTGTTGCGCTTCAGGACCGTATCTCCTGCTACATTTTGTTGGCTGTTGGCATGAGGTAGAGCAGCCGCGAATACTTCATTTCCTCCTCGGCAGCCCAGGTGGAGGTTATGCAGTGAAGTAAACCGTCATCCCGCAGGGGCGTCGTGATAGCCTTTGCACCCAAGTAATGCAAGTGCGCATTGCAACGGTCTGTGAACTGGCATTGAGTGTTACCCTGCACGTCCAGTGCCGTTATTGCACGGGACTGATTGGGCATGTCAGTCAGCGCACAAAGTGACATGTTGGTTATGGCACATGCTGAGGGGCTGTTCTCATATAGCAGGGTGCAGATGTCGCTGCTGTATGTGCATGCCTCTGCTGCGATCGACGTTGCTACTTTCATCGCTGCAGGCAATACACGCCAAAGACTTTTCTAACGACATTTCTCGGTTTCTGCACGAGCCTCATCTCCGTCAGCACATCTCCTGATAAATTTACATAAATACGAAAAGGGTGTGAAATAGAAACAATAGCCGCGTCTATCCACTTACAACACAGAGCACGGTCACGGCAGGTGAACTCGAGTGGCTGAGGTTCATAAGCGTCGCGCTCTGATAAAGCAAAGACTGTGTCAAGCCTGAGCACACCTAAGCAGAAGTCCCCTGATCAATCAGGTACTGGCTGTAGTGCCTCTCGCACAAGTTCCCTGCCGCATGCCATTGAACCACGTTTATAGCCGTAAATTATATTAGATCCTGCAGTATATTGCCACTTGACCATCAAGTGCATGCTTTGACTGCAACCGTCTGTTGGTCTCGAAAGACCCAGGTTTGTACGACGTATTTCTATCAGTCCGTCTTTGACCGATGACTTGTTCTTCATCCATTACTTTTCCTTAGCTATTGCAGCTGCCGTCATCCTCGGGTTGTCAGCAGCACCGATCATAGTGCTATGTGCAAGTGCATGATCCAAATCTACAAGCACAGGCATGAAATAAGGGTGACAGACGTAGATTAAATCCATATGAACCATTTGAAAAGGCCTCAGTCACAACTGCCGCGCCTCAATTACCGTGAATTGCGCACCTTATGCCTGCTGCTGCTGCCAGGCAGCAACCCATCTGAGTGTACACCATGCTTAGGGCAGCAATAGCAGCGTCAGCTACGTTGCTGATGTTATCAGCAATGCTTGCAGCAGCTCAGCCCAATCAGGTGATTCCAGCAGCAGCAGATACAGCAACAGACCCAGCAGCAGGCAAACCAATAATATTGGACTTCCGGGACCTGGGAGAGTGCACAGCGGACACAGGCCTAACCCCAAAGCAGGAGTACTGCCAGGCATCAGCAGTACTCAATAAACCTGGTCAAGCCCACTGGTACAGATTCAACGTGTTGCAAGATGAGTCTGCTTTCACACTGCACTTCCTCTTGAGGACTCAAAATGGACGAGTGCGCATGTGAGTAGGTGAAAAGGGCACCATTGTATGCAGCCTCATACCACATCAAGCTGCAACAAATCTTCATTGTTGGCTATCTGATATAAGGCTGTTATCTTTTTGCTGCATCTTAGAGCAACTCTCTCAGCTTGAGGCTTAGCAGCAACAACAACAGCCCACTCGCAGTGGTGCTGTCGCTCCTAGTGCCCTGTACCTTATGAGGGCCATCACCCGTGCGAGTACAACAAATAGGTGCATGCTGCACTCCATCATCACCCCTCATAGCACTCCAACCCTTCCCATGTGCTTTGCTTTTAGGGGTTTGTGGATGCCTGGTCAAAGTCTTGATGAGAGCCCCTCAGTGACCTCTGAGGTGTTGCAAGAGAGCTCATTCACCCAGGAGCAGTACATCACCATGCCAGCAGCACAGCTCTTCCACAACCCAGGAATATACCAGTTGCAGGTGAGAGACTGGCTGGGCTGCCAGCCTATTGTTAAGACTCTTTCAAGAATCAGTTCTCCAGGTAGCACTGTGGTGCTGTGAGCTGTAGTCTGCCTCTACTCTGACTTGCAGCAAAGGCGTTCTAGCAGGCCTGTCTCTGCTCACCCCTTACAGAATCAGTTGCTGGTGACTGACAGCAAACTTATCTGATACAACTCCCATGATCAATCAACTGGTCAACAACCCACCAAACATGGCCTGGCCAACCAGGTGCTTAGGCACTAGTCAACCTAGTAATGCTGCTGTTCTGCTGATTGTAGATCATGAATGAGTATGGTGCACCGCATTATATCCTGAGAGCTGACCTGACCCCGGCCACCACCACTTTGGCTGATGGAGACAGACAAGCCATTGCTCAGGTGGTCAAAGACTGCTGTGCTGGTGTCAGTGGTCTGATCTGCAACAGGTATGCTGCACTTGCCACTCTGTGGTTGGAAAAACGCCAGACTCACCTGCGCATGTGCACAGCCGGCTGTGGTTCATGCCTTGCTGTTAACACAGTGTGCTTCTCAGTTCAGCTGAACAGCTGGCTCGACTGCAAGCACGCACTGCATTGCTGTTGCTTTGACACATTCTTGTCAAAGCAGTAGCAATGCCACCTACACTGAGTGTGGGATTGCAGTCAAGCTGGCTGTTCAGCTCTTAGCTTACAGTGCAACAGGGAGTGATGCACAAACGAGTGTGCAGGTATGCGGTTGAGCCAGGTAATCTACAGTACTAAGCGTTCATCATGCTTGCTGCCCTGCAGGCTGAGCCAGGGTGTGACTGCTAAAGAAGTGGACCAGGATCTGTGTCATACAGGACCAATACAGTGTGACAAGGAGGGACATATCACAGACCTAGTCTTGCAGGTCAGCCCAGTAGTACTGCTGCATTCGTAGGAGCTCATCCTTAGCTTTGAAATAACTGTATTGTGGTCTAACACACAGGCACGAGTTATAAGCAACCTGTGTATAACAGCAACTTGCTCAGTAACTCTGTCAGCCCAAGTTGTTTACCTTTTCTACATATGGCTGGTGTTGTGACCTTTGCTCTTTGCATTTGCTTGCGCTGATTCAGGGCACCGCCACTAACCAGGATCTGACATGTTCAGGCTTCTCATCAGGCTTTGCTCAGTTGCCAGCCCTGAGGAGGCTTGACCTGGCAGGCGCATACCTGGGTGAGGGTCCATTGTAGTTGGTGTCACAGGGTTCAAGGCATCACCACAGCTGAAGCAGCTGCTCAGCAACATTCCATCCATCAGCTGAAGTTTTGGGCTCTGACAAGGTGTCAGCAGCAGACCATCTGCAAGTAATCAGACACTGGCGGCATGCCATGAGCAGCCAGCCCTGCAAAGCAGCTCATCATAATGAGGTCAGAGTGCATCCCAAGCAGCCAACTTTGCATGTTTACATCTTTTCTCTGCCTGTAGGTGCTGACTTGGCCACCATCGGCAAGAATCTTGCTCCTGCAAAAAAGCTGCAGTGGCTGGTGCTGCGTGCGGCAAATGTAGTGGGAGAGCTGAACTGTGACATCTTGCTGCCAAGCCTACAGATGCTGTCACTCACAAGCAACAACCTGAAAGTAAGTCGACAAGCAACCTGTAATAGGTATTGAGGGTATCAGCGCCTGAAAATGGTGCCATCGGCACTTTCCAATGACACCACTGTACTTGTCACCTTTGACCCACTAGCCGTGACTGCCTACTGTGGCGTCCTTCGAATCCAGGGCATATTGACCTGAGGGCCCCAAATTTGTAGAGCATCATGCGACCATGTTCACTAAGTCTAAATAGCATTTGCACCACATGACACTGTCTGCTGCTGACTCCTTGTGCAGGGCTCAGTCCCTGACTGTTTCACCAAGACCACCACTCTGAAACATCTGTACCTCTCAGACAACTCGTTCTCTGGTCCACTACCTGACTTTACTGCCAAGACAAGCTTAGAGTTGTTCTTTGCCAGGACACAGCGGGTTGATGACAGGCCTTCTCTGACTGGAGGCCTGCCGGCTGGTCTTGACACTGCTGGCAATCTGAAGTATCTGCAGCTGTCTGAGTGTGGGTTATCTGGCACCATTGGGGACCTGCCAGCAGGACTAAGGTGAGCATGTCACCTGTGGACCCACTATGCAGCCTGTGTTTGCCGTGATTGCCATTTCAAGCTCTTAGCATGCAGAAGATCACAAATGCATACCTCAGAATTGTATTCTGTTGCCATCTCTGCTACCAGCCTTGAGGCACTCTCCTGCTGCAGTCATCAGATGGAGGTGCATCAGATCATTGATTCCTGTGTTGAGTGATACTGCATTTGCACCTGCCCCACAGGTACTTCAATATCTCAGGCAACACTTTTGAGGGTCCCATGCCCACCCTGCCAGCAGATCTTGTCAGCTTAGACATCTCAGTCAACAAACTGTCAGGATCTGTTCCTGCTGACATGTCAGCCTACACCAGCCTTGTTGACATCCAGGCTTTCTACAATGATTTGGAGGGCTCTCTGCCTTCTAAGCTGCCTCCACACCTGGTGCAGCTGGCAGTAGCAGGCAACAAGCTATCTGGTACTGTGTCACCACTGCCCCGGGGCATCAAGTACATTTCAGTGGCTGAAAACCAGCTTGAGGGAGATCTACCTGATGGGCCTGGAGCATCATCCATTTGGTTTGTAAGTACCTCAACACGGCTACGCCAGTTTGTCTGCAATGTTGACACTGAAGCATGCGTAAGAAGCAGCTGGCGCATTCTGAGGCACCTTCCCACCATACATCAGGCTTTTGTTTGTGACACATTTCAAATGAGTCGGCATTACTGAAAAATTCCCTTTCCTGGACTAGAAGAAAGCAAAAAAATCATGGCTAAGCACGAGCAGCCAGGGTGTGGACAGGCCTTGGCTTGAACGTTGATGCCGTTGTAATGCACACTGCAGGGTGACTTCTCCAGCAACAAGTTCACTGGTGTGATTCCAGCTGCCTTCAGTCAGTCTGATGAGCTCATATATCTCAATGTCAGCAGGAATCAGCTCACCGGCATTGAGTCAGCTGATGCCTGGAGCACACCAGCAGCAATAACTCTAGATGCCTCTAACAATGCCATCAAAGGTTAGTAGCTTTGCTGCCCGGCGACAGCAGAAAGGGGTGTACAGAGAATTGCAATCTGGGTACCCTGCAGTTGGGTTTAGGCTTGAGGAGCGCAATGCAGGCTGGACCAGCATGTCCAGTTCATGCAACTCTGCACTCCTCAACAATGTGCCGTCGTCAAAACATGCAATTGCACAGAACAAGCCTGCCTGTGATTACATCTGGACAAAGTGCCACTTTGACAATCTACAATGGCTGTAAGTTATGATGTTCATGCCTCATGCCCATTGCAGGTGTTATCCCAGCTGCGCTAGCTCAACAGCCCAACCTAGCATACATCAACTTTGGCAGCAACAGCTTGAGCGGCAACCTGGATGCCTTTGCAGCAGCACTGCAGCCAGACTCCCGCGTTGGTGCAGTGTTTGATGTCAGCAGCAATCAGCTGACTGGCAGTCTGGCAGAGGGCCTTGGCAACCTGGCAGTGTTCAGCACAGCTCCAGCATCCTTCCCATCATGGAATGAGTGAGTGTTGAATGATTGACTGCAAACATATCATTGCCGTGAACATGCATGAACCAGCACAGCAGCTTGCAAGCTTCATTTGATTAAGTATGAGCACCTGCAGTGTTGTCCACGGCTTGCACATCACTGACTGGCAGCCATACTTAAGACCCCAGGCAGGTGCACACCAAACTTGTGCGGCAAATTTTGTTTCCTGCCAGAACATACTAGTCTGCTGCCGGGACTTGCTACTTTTGCAGGGCTCTCAACAGTGTTGCTCACACTGCTTGCTCCTGCAGGCTGGACACCACTGGGTATCCTGTAAAGGTCTTTGACATTGCAGACAACAGGTTTACTGGACCCTTCCCCTCCTTTGTTGTGTCCAGCCTTACTGGTATGATTGCACATGTCTGCTCAGATGACCCAAGTAGCTGCAATATCTGGGTGGATGTGGATGGAGGTGATAACAAAATGTCATGCCCAGGTCAGTGCCCTCCACAGGTCTTGATTGCCAACAAGCCGGCAGATAGACCTTTCTTGTATCTTTCAGGCTTCTTGCAGTGTCCTGCTTGCCAAAACAAGCACTGCTCCGCTTCTTCTTGGCAGAACTGGCAAATTGCATCAGAGCAGCGCCAATTGGCCCCACTATATGACCCTGAGCGCTGCATCAAGGCGCTTGCAGGCGACTCCATTGACCACAACACAGACCAGCATAGCATGGACCAGAATGACACTTTCTCAGTGATCACCCAGCAGACATTAACCTGGCTTTTGCTGCAACAGCGCAGCTGCAGGTGGACTCTGGATTGGTCTTGGATGTGTGTTTTTTGGTTGCTGACAGTTGTGGCAAATGCTGTTGCTTGTAGGCCCCCAGTCAGTGTCTAGTGACATCCTCCCTGAGGATTACAACCTGCTCAAGACCCAAAATCTTGGATGCTTGGGAGCAAATGGCGTCTCCTATGAGGTCTCAAGTGTCCTCCAGGGCAAGCCTGTAGCACTTCAGAAGTCTGCTAAACCCCCAAAACCCACTGCGCAGCCGGGACCTGCAGTTGACCCCAGTTCCTTCCCTGCCAGGGGGCAACCTAGAGTAGCAGCACCTGCTGCACAGCCAGGCCATCACAACAAGCAGCTTCCAGTTGCAGCGATTGCTGGTATTATAGTTGGTGCGGTTGGCATTGCAGCTTTGGTAGGTGTTATTGGGTACGTGGTGATCTACAGAAGGTGGTACACTGTAAGGGCAGCACAGAGTTTCAAGAAGATCCAGGAGGGTGCGCTAGCTGCTACAGGAGGTGCTGTTGTTAATAGCAGTGCACCATCTGCAGGGCTGCCGAACTTGACTGCCCCTGCTCCTGCTGGTGCTGCTGTGGTGCTGGGTGGTGATGATAGGGTCTGAGCAGCACAGATCATTAGGAGCATGCCAGTGGCGCTGACTGCAAGTTCTCTTGTAAAGTATGGTACATAGGTCACTATATCATGTGTAGACAGCTAGCTGAGGTTCTGGTCCAATTCTTTTTGAGAAAGATACCTAGTCAGCTTTGGTGGTAATCACCATGTTGTACCATCTGCTTGAGCAGGCTTTCAGGGTTTCATGATCTATATATATATAAGTTACCCATTGACCATAGCAATCCTGCCAATCGGCCCCGCGCCCCATTTCAGAAGCGGACAACAACAATCCATGCTGAGCGGTTCGACCGCCATTATGCTCACATTGACACCGTAGGTACATATGGTGTTGAGTTGTTTATGAGGGTTCGTTTGTCATGTCTGCCAGTCAAATGTAGAACTGCTAGGTTCAGGAGAAATGTTGACGGAGATGACATAGATGTTGGGCAACGTGGTGTTGACCGTGGTCATTTACTTTGTCCAGCATGTTCGACTGAAGAAGAGTCGTTGTCACACTTGTTGTTTGACTGTACAGCTTCACATGATGCACGAGTGCTTATGTACGATAGGATTAAAGAGCTTCCTGGTTGTGCTAGTAAATTGGAGGCTTGTTTGTTGATTCAAGATGAGAAGCAGCGTGTGTGCCGTTTTGTGTCCGATGATGTATGGGGCTCCGTTGGTACCTTACAATGTGTGTTGCCATGTATTGCACAATACCTCTCTACTGCTTGGAAACTACGGTGTCAATGTGAGCATAATGGCGGTCGAACCGCTCAGCATGGATTGTTGTTGTCCGCTTCTGAAATGGGGCGCGGGG
>JABEVS010000529.1:0-42179 GCA_018290735.1 Coelastrella sp. MACC-549 | reverse complement strand
TGAACAACTGGCTCAAATGAGCTTGCTGTATATGTATACCTACTGTGATCAAATACTGTGCTTTGCCCAATGAGCCTGTACTTGGCTCGCTAACGGGCGGGTTACACTCGTGTAACTTACAACTTGATGCAGGTGGTCAACCTTAAGCCGACAGTGGTTACAGAAGGGGGCTGACTTAAGGGCCCACAGCTTGAACAAGCTTCCTGAAGGACAGGTAATTCACCACGACCTCCCAGAAGGTTGCCTGCAAACAATGATGTTCAGCTCACATGTGCAGCGTTGATGTGGCAAAGCACACCAGGTGCATCAGGCCCAGAATGCATGCCAAGGGGTCATCACCTTGCCATTGTTGCAATGAGAACCTGGTGGAAGTCAAAACCTTCAACTGCTCCTGCAATACCTGTCAGGCACCTGCTGAGCCTCAGCAGTGTGCAGCACACTCAGTGTTAGTGACACCTGTCAAAGAAGCAGCATCAACAAAGAAGGAAGCGTGCACGAGAAAGGCATGTCCAAGCTGAACAAGGAGCCAGGAACCTGGAGGGCTTGAAGCTGCAGGAGACTGGGACAGGCTTTGACGGTTATTGCAACGACCGCTGGTCCACACCTGAGGTAGGCTATAAGATGATATTACCCATGCCCTGGGCAGTGACTGGAAGCTGCAACATGTAATCAGACCTCTGGTGTGTCACGTGTTCATGCATCAACGCCCTTACTCACAGCACAATCACTTAGATTCAAACATTCACATACGAAAAATTTCTGATGCACGTCTTGACAGGCAACTGCTGTGACCTTGGGGTTAAACCTGCCCCCTCGAGTCTCGTAAGTGCCAGAAATCCCTATATAGCCAGCTCCGTGACGCAACCGGGCCATCCTTCTCAGGACACACTATTCTTTTTTTGTTCATTCTTTCATTCCAACCTCAAAAAAATCATTCCAACATCATTCCAACATCTCTGGCGTGTCACACTGGATGATACCACCAACAATGCATGGTTTGCTTGCAACGTTTGTTTGGCTGATACCTTGTCAACAATGCATGCAGGTCAGTGATGCATCAGACGTCCAGGCTTCAGCTGCTAGAGGCTCGGCAGTGCAAGCTGGCAGGGGACAAGGAAGCGCCTGCTGCCGTGAAGACATTGGACACGGTAGTGGCGACGGCAGAGCATAGTGCTCAGGTGCTTCTAGGTATGTACAAGACACTTGATTGCCTGCCTGCATTTTGCTGTGCACCTGACTGACTTTTGAACCCATGTTGTTACTTGTAGACAATATCCATGGCCACACCAACTGTGATGTTTGAACGCATAAGAGCAGCAGACAATTGCTGTACACTGCGTTTCCAATGGCTGATGCAACCTGCACTGTCAACCATTGGGGCAGAATTGCCGTAATTGCATACCACAAGAGACCCCATCGTCTAAACGCACTGCTGTTTTGTGCCATTGCGCAGAGGTTCATGCAATTTGGGTGGCCTGCAACCAAGACGATGACTCCCTGCGGCTACAGGCAGTTACAGCGCCATAGCTACCTGGCAGCAGTACCTGCTTCAACCTTGAACACGTCCACTAGACCACCGGTCTGTTGTTGCTTTCTCATAAATGTTGTAAAGCATGGCAACAGTCCAACCTCTGTTCCAGGGACCACATCACAGCGCACGCACGGAAACGACCGCGAACTGAACCGGCTCGGTCGCAACTTCATGCAGCGTAGTCACTGACGGGCCTGAATGTCCAGCGAAGCAGTTGGCGGCTGTGTGTTGCAGCAGCATAGTGCGGCCTCACTCTGGCTGCCCATCTTGTGAGCAGCAGGCACAACGCACGGACGCTTGTTTACTTCCTGGCTCCACGTGCTCTGGTTGCCAATACTTCAGTAACTGTTGCTCTTGGCCTTGGGTCTCAGCTGCAGAGCTTGACGCTCCCTATTCGCGTGTTAAGATCCAACAACATTGGCAACATGCCAAGATCTATTTCACCAGAAGCTGCACTGCGCACGGCAATAAAGGCTTAGCAAGAGACCCCATAATTACGCCACCAAGCAGCTAGCAGTATGAATCCTTCCCTCTGATCACAAACACGTGATAGAGCTGGTGGATGCCAAGCAGCTGCAGTGTGCTCCTGCTGCGCTACTGCTCCCACTTGAAGGCAAGTCAGCAATATGCAGTACTGTAGCGCAGAAGCCTGAGTTAGGCAGTTGATCCAACCCGTTCAACGACATAGACTGATGTCAGATGATGATGGCGATGATGACTGCAGGAATGGGAAGATGCGGTGTCTTCAGGTGCAACTGCCCTGCAGGTGCTGCAGCAGTGCTTCAGCAGGTTACAACCGATTGGTGATGTACAGCAGGCACCCAAGATACTAGAGCGCCTTCAGCACTTGGTAAGTGTGACAATCTTCCTGCTTGCATACATTGTCAACATATCAAATGTTCGCAAGTGGCAACTAACGCTGTGCAGCTGATCCTTGCATTTCCATCTTTTCATTGGCACTGTCCTACAGGTAGCAGCTGCATTCATGCGAACTCTCTGTATAGTGTGCTTGCACACAGTCCTAAGGGGTTTGTGACACGCACAGCATTGCCTTCTTGATACTGCTGTAAGGACTGTCATCCTGTCAAGTATACCGCATGCATCATTGGGCCAATAGCCAGTTTCATTGCCAGCTGCAAAGGCTTGCTACTGATGATCAGAATTTTCTTGAAAGCCCTTGAGGGTGTTGATCCAGTGCAAGCTGGCATGTAACCTGGTGATGGTTTGACTGGGACTGCCCTGTTTCATTCCCAGGCACCGTCCTTTCGCCTGGCAAGCTATATCTCCAATCTTCAAAAGCCTGCAGTGACCCCTGATCCAAACTTGGCATCAAGTCTTCATGAAGCGCATGCAGCACTGCAGGTTGCAGCATCGGCAGCAGCACAGCAGTTGCAGCAGCTGCAGGAGATAACAGAGCAGTTCACAGAGGCGGCACTAGCAATGCAGCTTGAGATAGGTGCACCGCAAAAGGGCTGCTGTTTGTGTGCTGTTCTTGATGCTGCATCGCATGAATAGTCCTCTTCCAGCATACAGCACTGATCAAAGTTGCTGGAGTGCAGTAAGTCGGTTAGATCTGAGCTTGTGTTCTGAGATGGCAGTCCATACAGAGCTGATGGCATCAGCAGTGAACCACTGCAGGTGGAAGTCGCTGACAAACGTAAAATATACACCCACAACTGCATCCTGAACGTGGCCGCTGCTGGTTGTCTGTAGCCCTTCTGACTACTGCCTCACCTGTGCCGCAGGTCTGCCCATGTTCGATTTAACTGAGCAGGAAAAGAAGCAGCAGGACATTACCCCCCATAACAGCAGCGAGCTGCAAACAGAGGCAATGGATGACATAGCAGCAACAGCAGCAGCAGCCTGTGTTGATGAAAGACAGCCAGAGGGAGCAGCAGCTGCCACTGTGGAGGAAATTGCTTTGCTGTTCTCAGCAGCAACGGCTGGTATGCAGAAGGATCTGCATTGGATGGTAGGTGCTGGCTTTTGAGGCTGGTGTGCATCACCAGATGCTTTACCTACACCTTCAGTACAGGACGTATACTTGGCCAACGATGTATTTTAGTGGGAAATGCTTCACAAGGTTCGCACATCATCATGTCATAAACGGCATGTGTAACACCTTACTATGTGCAAGACAGTGTGCAGGGCTTTGTATGTGTCACTTGGTGATGGTCATCAGACAGTTGAGTGTCTCATCAGACCCTGCTGCTTGCAGGAGCTGGCCAGTCGGTCAATCACACTTGACAGCAATCCAGCTGATCTGGAAACATTCAGCACGCTGTGGGAGCTGCAGCCATTTACAGATGAACAGGCGCTAGCAGCCATCAGAGAAGCAGCAGCAGCAATTGGTGGTAAATGAGCATCATGAGGACAGCAGTCCATGACATGAGCCTAGATTCCAACGGCAGCTCTGACAGTTATCAAGTAGTGGGCGCATCTGCGCTCTCAAATACAATCACTGGCAATGGCAATGGCGGCTCAGCAGGAGCAGGGTCCTCAACTTGAAGACCAATAGGGGGTGTTATTGCTGCTGTGATGACAACCAATCACCACAAGCACTAGCAGCTACTGCAGCAGAGGTGTCAGTACCTCTGACCACTGCTGTTGCCGCTATCACAAAAGCAGCAGTCGTGGCTTGGCACATCAGCAACAATGACATATCAGCAGCTTCTTATTGGGGGAGGGAGGAGGATGCCGAGCCACTTGAAGCCTTAAGGCTGCCGTGTAGCAAGCAGCGGCTGACAGCATGTTGGGTGCTCTCTTGTATGATGATGAGCAATTGCCAGCACAGCTATCTGAGTAGCCATATAACATGTGATTGAGGAACTCATGCCTCAGTAGATGTCAGGACCTCCTTTGGCATGCCAATTAATGTCTGCGCAGACATTAATGCATTGCAGTGGCAAGACACTGTCAATGAGCATTGTTCACGTCTTTGGTTTCTTGGTGCAGGTATGGGGTTGTAGATGTTTCGCTTCAGGAGCTCATCATTGAGCCCTGAGTACTCGGAATGTTTTCTAAATAGAAGCAGCAGCTCTCCACACTTACACAACATGCTGATGCTTCCATATGATTTGAGGGCTTGCATTTGTACCGACCATTGCAGTGCAGTGCATCTTCCAGGATCATCGGATCACGTCACACCACATATCAGTTGAAATCGGTTGTCAAGGTGGTCGACCATGGCCACCAGCACATAAACTCGCAGCGTCACTTTGTCATCTCCGGCATGCTGGTGGCGCTGCCAGCGGTGCTGTACAAGGCATGAAACACTGCGGAGTCCATGCTGTGATATCAGTGTGGTGCTTTGTAAAACAATAGCGTGTATGTGAACACCTCAACCTTTGCCATCGCACCTGTCGAATGCAATTGAAGCGAGTCGCGCATGCCTTCGTTTCCAGGTCGAACATATCATGCAAACGCCCTTTGTAAACTTTGTGGTGCAAGTACGCCCTCTGTCTTTCCAAGTGCCAAAGGATCATCACCCAAATCTTCGCTGATGAGTTTGAATGCTCACGTCACAACAGCGCCTGTAAGCAACCAAGTCAGCAGGAAAGTACACTGCTGCGATGCTATTAGCTGGTTAGAGCAATCGGCAATGCTAGAGGGCGCTTCAATCGTCACCTCCTTACCAGATGTGTCTGAGTTAGCCCCTCTCAAATTGGAACAGTGGAAAGTCTGGTTCCAGGACGCAGTGAAACTCACTCTAGCGCGTTGTCCCGACGATGGAGTAACCATATTCTTCCAGACAGACATCAAAGTCCAAGGAGCCTGGGTAGACAAAGCTTATCTAGTACAGCGTGCAGCAGAAGACACAGGTCATCAGCTGCTTTGGCACAAAATAGTCTGCAGGGTGGCCCCTGGCAAAACAACATTCAGCCGTCCTGCATATCATCACATGCTCTGCTTTTCCAAAGGCCTCAAGGCAGATTTGCATAAGTGCACAGCAGATGTCCTGCCAGAAGCAGGAGAGACTACTTGGGCCCGTGGCATGGGTTTAGCAGCATGCACTGCAGCTTGCAAGTATGTTCTCCAACACACCTCAACTCGTACTGTGGTAGATCCCTTCTGTGGCCATGGTACAGTGCTAGCAGTGGCCAACGAGCTGGGACTAAGTGCAGTGGGCGTGGAACTTAGCCCAAAAAGAGCAAAACAAGCAGAAAGGTTGACAGTAGCAGGAATGAAGTTGGATAAGGGTCTTGATAGAGTGATGGGTGCAGCACAGGCGCGGCAGTAACAGCAGGAGGTGCCACAGGGCTGCACACCCAGCAGCAGCAGCAGCAGTGGCAGGTAGAGCAGCACCTACAGGACAACCTGATTAGCTAGCTGCACGAACAGCAGGCAAGTGTCAACAGCCACTGAAGGAGCAATGCACTCAGGATTTATATGCCTACTGATCATGTTGGCAGCGATGCTCTAGTGGCAGTTCATGGGTGACACTGACACGTTTCTGACAAAGCCTGGTACCACACTCAGGCCGGCTCTGCAACCACAGCTGTGCAATGACTGTCAAGAGCAATTCCTTTAGTCACGTGCAGGCACCATATTAGTGATGAAATGTGCACAATACTGACTGTTCAACAGAGCATTCCATGTGCATTGCATTTGATCCTGTTCCCTTGTTGTCAAGTTCACAGAGCAGGGATGTGGCGGACTTGACTCTTATGAAGTCTTCTTCGTTGCTGCAGGAGATCCTGCTAGGACTGCGGCAAGTACCACCGAACAACAACAGCAGCAGGAGACGGAACAGCAGCAGTTGCGGTGGACTGGACTCATCAGCCTGAGTCCACCGTTTGCAGGCTGCAAACGGTTTGCAGAAAACTGCGGGGTCTCATCCCACCGCCTGTGGCGCAGCTGCTCAAGCCACTCATGCACTCATGATCGCCCAACACCCTTTGATACATAATAATGACTCACCCACAGCATTGGAGGTCTGGCACATCTGTGCTGTTCACCCTGGTTGTGTGATGCGAGTAATGGCTGTGTACAGTCCACTGTGCTTGGCAAGCTGCCGAAAGAGTGCAGTAACTGTGCCTTGCTTGTCAAACACTAATGTGAATCTGGCTTTTATCAATAAAGCAACTGGAGGCACTTCAAAAATTCCTCATGGTGCATGGCAGAACAAGATACCCATATGTCATGTTTGGTATTGTACAGGTGCATTGTCATGCGGCCCTTGCCATTTGGGTCTGTACTTGCTGACAACCGCAGCTGCTTGTACACGTAGCAGCTGTTATAGAGTGAGCTTTGTGCCCATTACTGTGAGAGGTCTCTGAGGCAGTGTGATCTCACAGGACAGTACTGTCCTGTCAGGCTTAAACACCAGTAAATTATTCGTTAGGTGTCTGGCATGCTCATGAGCACGTGCTAATGTGCACCCCCCAAGATCACCACTGGCTAGCCCATCGCAGTACACTGTGGCAGTATGTAATTTCGGGCTGCTCTTCACCGTGTAGCACACAGAGTGTCTGCTGGTTGTCTGCTACTGGCAGCAGCAGCAGCAGCAATGGACACTGCTAGCCCCTCCTGCAGCAGCCCTTGCCTCAGCCGGTTGATTGCTGCTGCTGGCCCCTCAGGAGATCCAAATACAGCGGTGCCAGCCACAAGCACGTTTGCTCCTGCTGCTGCTGCCAGCCTGGCGGTCTCAGGGTTTATCCCGCCATCCACCTGAATGTCCAAGGTTGGGAAGCTGCTGCGCAGCTGCTTGACCTTGTCTAGTACTGGGGTCTGGAACTTTTGACCACCAAAGCCGCACTCAACAGTCATGCAAAGTACCTGAAAAGGCATCAGCACAGTGCATTGGAGATCAGGTGCACTGCACAGAAATTGTAGCACTGCCAGTTGAAAAATTGGTTTTCATCCCAACAAATGTATATGAGGATAGCAAAGGACATGGCAGCTTGACCTGTGCATAGTTTTCTTATCAGCACACTTGCACTTCTTGCTGCTAGTACGGAACATGTGCACAACAGGAGACCGTTTTGAGTTCATCAGTGGTGGCAACATAACAACACACCCACCAGATCTACTGCACCATCTTCCACCAACGGCAGCACTGCCTCGACCCCGGTTCCCACAGCCAAAGCCACACCACATCTCATGCCTCGTGACCTGATATCAGCAGCTAAGGCTGCTGCTGCTGCATGTGGCGCTGCACCGGGCCCTGCACCTGCTGCTGCTGGGGCCTCAAGTAAGGGCTCTATCTGGAATGTTATGCTGCTAGCGCCTGCTGCCTCGAGGGCTGTGACATACTTGGCTGGATCCTGCAGCAGGTGACCCCAGGAGTAATGCCTGTGACTTGACAGACAGTTTATGTGCTGCAGTGCCAGGACTGGAAGTGCTGCAGTAACACAATCAGCAGTGCTGCAGAGACGCAGTATGCAGCAACAAGTCCACTCCAATGTGCCTCAACAGGCGAAGGGTCGCATCTGTGATACTGCAGGGTTCTTCTCAGACAGATGGCATCATGGGAAACTCTATACCGAGCATGTGCTGAAATGTGTGTGCAGCTTCAAACATCGCGTGCATGGTGATGTCACAAGTTCTTGGCTGGGGGGGATGAGGTGACTGAATTTGCAATAAGTCATATTGACACAGATGCAAAAGCCTGAGTTAAAGAGACGTTGCAAGCCAGGCTGCTTTCAGAGCATGGTGCCTCATCACTAAAACATGTGCTTGGTCCAGCATTATCACACCATTGCCAGCAACGTTGAACAGTAAATAACCCACCGAAACAGCCAGGTGGCAATCCAGGAACATGCCCGTGTGTTTCCTGAGAGCAGCAACCACAGGAGGCCCAATGGTGAAATTGGGGGCAAAGGTACCTGCAGCATTAAAAAACATTTACCTCTGACAGATTATAACTCAAAATGCAGAACGCAAACAAATCCCCCCCCCCAAAAGCCTTATTCTTCCACATATGCAGCATCCTCTGCCGATTCTGCGAGTAAAGATTGTTTCATATGTGCCAGCAATGTAGTTTTCCATTAGAAGACTGGGATGTGAACCTGATATACCCTTTGCTGAGCCCTCACCATCAAACATATCAACATGCACCCAGTCTGCACCACCCTGTTGTATCACAGCCACTTCAGCTGCCAGGTTGGCAAAATCAGCAGCAAGGATAGAAGGAGCTATGATTGCTTGCAGGAGACAGCCCCCTGAATCTGCCGTCACTGCTGGTGATGATGATTCAGTCTGCCGCTGCCGCTGCTGCTGACGCTGCTGTTGCTGCTGCTGCTGCTGTGAGGGATCAGCTTCTTGTGCCTGTCGTACTGATCTTAGAGCAGGGTACAGGCCCTTGTATGCCCGGTAGAATCTGTAGCATCAGGACAGCGGCAGAAGCTCAGTACATGGACTGGCAGCAGCGCATCCTCTGAAGCTGAGGTGCAAATCATGGCCGGCTCAGGTTGAGGTTCAGCAGTGTTATGAGGCACACTTCAGCTGCAGGAAGGCTGTGATCATCATGAAGGCATGTATTCCTTGCAAAGACTAATGCTGCTCACAAGCCAAGGCATTGCTAGTAGTCTTCTGTGCACTGTCAGAAGAGCCCTGTGAATGATGTTTGGCCAAGCTCACCTGGCATACTCTGAATGTCTTTTGAGGTTTGGCTGCACAACTCGAGACACTTTGACCATGTTATTAACAGCGGTAGCAACATCAGGGTATAGACCGGCTGCTACTGCTGCTAGGATGGCACAACCTAGGGCTGGGGCATCTGAGACCCTGCATGCGGCACACCACAGTGGATCATCACAGCGAGCTGCCAACCAAAGCATTGCCGCAAAAGGGTATGTGGCAATTCAGATTTCGCAGCACTTGCAACCAGTGCACTGTGCATGTTCCACTGTCAGCGAGTCAGGCAGGAGTGATCGTACATAGGCGTCAGGTGAAGTGCCTAGAAAGAGGATTGCGGACAAACGACACCCCAGCAAGCATGCCATACTTGCAGCGGCTGCAGCAACTGGTTAGCTTGCTAAAGTGTTACTTCTTTCATCCACATGGGCAGCAGCCTGTCCCACTTACTCTGTCAGGCGCAGTGGTATGTTGGACACGTCAGCGTGAATCTGCAGCCAGAGATCACTCTTGGTAGCACCACCTGCAGCAAAATGAAGCAACACTGTCACCCACTGTTGATAGCATCCTTTGTAGCAAGATGTGTGCCCAGATCAAGAACTGTTGCACAAAGATATTTGCAATGTGGCCTTGATTAAGGTTTTCTACCTATGACTTGTTACTGCTGCACATAACAGAGAGCGCAATGTTGCGTGTATATCATCCTCCACACTTACATGGGACTCAACAAGACAATCAGCTGGCATGAGGCCAAGTGTAACTCAACCCCCTTCAGCCAAGATAAGTGCATGTAGGTGTTGGTGTTGCAGGAGCTCCTGTCGTACCTGCTAATGTCAGGCTGTCAGGCTGATACCCCCCAGCCCTCATATTCTCAAGAATCACCTCAGTCCCAAAAGCCACTCCCTCCATGATTGCCCTGAACACATGAGCCTGAGTGTGCTTAAGGGTCAGGCCAACCAAAGCACCCCTGCTGGCTGCATCTGTGTATGGAGTCCTGTTGCCTTGGAAGTGGTCGCAGCACAGCAGGCCCTCACAGCCGGGTGGTATCTGGGCAGCCAGTTGGTTTAGGGCTTCATAACCTGGCCAGCACTCGTGTCCAACCTGCAGGTGCATCAATTCACACCACCCATTTCAGATTAGCACTGTGATGCCAATGTTGGCTTGGGGTGAAGTTGATGGTTAGCGGTGTTGTGTGTTGTTTCAGATGATCAATGAGTGTGATGTATACGTTGCTGTTGTAGCTGAGAAAGCACCAATGGTGGCATAGTATCTCAAAAGCTCACCACTGAGTTCTGGAGCCAGTTGATGATGCTGCCAGTGCTTGTCTGTCCTCCCTCAATCACATGAAGCCCCGGCATCACAGCATCTGGATATGTTCCAAATATGCCTGGGCCATGGAGGGGCTCAGCACACATACCTAGCTGTAGGTGTGAAGAACCTGTTTAAGAAACATTTATGTAACACGCAGAGACATCAAGAGGTCGATCTTGAGGTGTCACATCGTTTACATGTACAGGATTCATATCCGTAGAGCTGGCAACACAGCATAGGCCGTCCAATAACATCATCTGATCAGAAGACCAGGAGAGGACTTCAGGGTTGAGAGAGCAAGTAATGAACAGGCAAGGTCGATGAATCTGGCCGCTGAGTCATCTCACCTGTCAGCATGGCCATCTGTCCTGGCTGCACCACTCCCAGGCCCACCATGCCAATGAACGCATCACTGCCGCCCTGAGCCACTAGCAGACCCTCGGGGAGACCAAGGTGAGCAGCAGCACTAGGTATTTGACAGCAGCAGCAGCAGCAGCAGCAGCAGCAGCAGCAGCAGCAGCAGGTGAGTGCAGGAAAAGTTGTAGGAGAGGATTTAGTCTGTTGACCTCGACGCAAATGACAGCAGAGTCCATCTCAAGGTTACAGGCTGTCAATCAGCACAGCTTTTGGCACAGCTCTTGGCACAGCTTTTGGCACAACTGGAGAGAGCTGAGAAACACTCCCAAACATTGTCTGGATTCTAGCAATAAGCAGGATGTAAGTAGAACATCCCATACTGCATGTGTCACCTTGCGGTGAGGTGCCCCACAGTTGCCCCCAATGGCAGCACCTCCTGAGGCCATTTGCCAACCAGAGACTGCAGTCCTAACTTCTCCAGCAGTGATACTGGCCAGCCTGTGCATTTAAAAACCATAACAGCACGATATAACAGAACGTAATGAGTGGTGTCATGCTTTCCTGGTGTGACTGGCCAGGTGTCCTAAGCAAAGCAACATGTTACAGTTCGGCCTAGAAGCTGGAGTGGTTAATCCTTCTTTCCTTCCATCTTCCTTCCTTCTTCCTTCGCTCTCTTGTCTTCGCACATTGTGGATGCAGATGACAAGCTAGCAACACTACCAGGGGGATCTAAGCAGCTCTGTAGGCTGTGCTCAAGCAGCCAAAGATCATCAACACACTATGGATGTCAGTGTCAGCTGCCAGTCCTGCGCCAAACCAAGTTTTTACCTCTGCTGCTGTTGTAGTGCCAGCGCACAGACACATTGGATATGCTTGCACACATGCGGCCAGTGAGATGATAGTTCATGAAGTCCTGGTATTCACAGATGTATGTTGCCCGGTTGTAGGTGTCTGGCTCCTGCTGCTGCAGCCAGAGTGCTTTAGGGATCATCCACTCAGCTGAAACTGGTCCTGCTCCACCACTGTTCACCTGAACAATGATACAAACATAGTATTAGTATTGAATGATCAGGAAGTCCCTTGTTACCAGTGAAAGATTGGTAATGTAGTATTGTTTTAACACTCGTGTCCTGATCAGATCACCACAAGCTGTCGCCAAGTGAAGCTTCAAGGCAGGAGCCGCTTTGCTGCTAGTGTGATGACTGTACAACCTCCGGACAACCTGTGAGCACCTGCAGGGCAATGTCTTGAGTTGCTGCCACTTGTGCTGCCTGTATTGCGCTGCGCATGTCCATCCACAAGAGTGCAGGACGCAGAGCATGGCCGCCTGCAAGCAGTGTCAGCATCAGCAGCAGACTGCAATGGAGAACAATTCTCATGTAATGCACCTAGAAATCTGACAGTCACGGAGTGTGATATAGGGTGGTCCTTAGAAATAATATCAACACTGGGCATGAGCCAAGGGCTGTGCACGGCATGCCTTCTGATTAACTGCTACTGAGGTGCTCTGCAAGGACTATTGCACACTTGAGTTGCACATATATTATGGTGCTGAGGGTGATGTATGTTTTCCAAGATTGATCGTTGGCACATCCGGCGGCCTATACGCAGTTGCACTGCTACCGACAGCTTGCGACCATTGCCAGTTGCTGTGATGAGCAGCTGCTGCCTACCGCTGTCCAAGGCCACCACTGTGCAGTTGGTGGTGTCCAGGGAGATACCGGCAATGCTGTTGACATCCACACCAGAGTCTGCTACTGCTTGTTTGACTGCTGAGCCAAGTGCCTCCCACCAGTCGGCCGGGTTCTGCTCTGCCCAAGCAGGGTGTGGAAAGGAAGTGGAATAGGCGCTGCTGGCGAAAGCCAGGGGCTTGCCTGTACAGGCATACATGCGCCACAAGTTTATGGAGCTGAAACACTTCTTGACCGCAACTGCAGCTTTGATTCTTGCTATGCTATCGTGCAATAGCTGCATCCTGGTGTAAAAGCGGTTGGTTGCACAGCTGCAAGTGCCAAAGAGCGAAAAGTGGCTTTGGCAGCTCCATGGCTGCTGATGCAAGCATACTAGGTACGTATGCCTGGTGTGCGGACGCTTGAGATGCAGGCTCATTGAACCGTTGGCGGCGATCAACTTTGTTGTACAATAGTTGCAACGGGGGATGGCTGCTGGAATCCAGGGAATGTTGATGTGAACAGCAGAGTCAGCAATCAGAGTAGCCTGTGGGCGATGTGCGTTCATACGCTACACTGCACACCTGTAAGATCAAATATGCCAGCCCGTAAGCTCTCAGTACCGCCATCTACACCCACCACAAACATGCTGGCAACTATCTTTGGCACTGCTATTGGTTGTACTGCTTGGCGACAAGTCGGTTTATTGGTTGATACGCCATATAACCAAACAACGACATAGTGATTGTTCATCATGCTATCGCTTTATCAGCTTGAAGGCCCCAATGTGCCAAGTGCGGAGGGAACGGTCACTCACCGAGGTTTGAGGCTGAGCAGTGAGGCCTCGCTGTGTGGCATGCACACATAAGTCATCCTGACATTTAAACAACATCTTGTTTTAGAAGGTGTGCGTAGTTACAAAATTCGTCTTAATCGGGCAAGGTTGGAAGGGCACCAAACTGTATGTCCACAGTACCTGTATCTGCTTAGCGGTACCGAAGCTGTGTAAGTGGCGAAGGCCACGGTGCAAAAGACTGTGCGATGAGTGATACAAGCAGCACGCGTGACCCAGGTTTGCAGTACCTGTATGAACCAGCAGGCAACCAACAGCAGCAGAAGGCATCAACAAAGCAGCATGCAGTAGAGCCATCGTTGGCGATGGCACCACTACCTCGCCCCACAGAACCAGGCACTCGGAATTGGGGTCCATCGCTGGGGAACTTGGAGTCAGCAAAGCTAGCGCTGGAGACGTTGCGGGGCTTGATCATGGATGCTGTGTTCCTGGATGAAGATGCATACACAAATGCAGCCACCTTGCAGCTCTATCAGCAGCGACTACAGGTGATTGACTTCATGAAGAGTGACAAACAGCAGCACTAGACACTGCGTCTGCAGCCGCTCCATGATCAAGAGTCATCACAGCAGTTGGACCTACCCCGAACTCAACTGCCAGATACTTTCAAACGGGTGCGTCAGCAGCAGTTGCAAAGGCCACAGGCACCAGCAGATAGTGGCCTGCATTGTGACTGCAAATAAACCACCCTTGTCGCACATCACCGCTGCTGAGCATGATGCGCCTGCTCATCGTGCTTTGCAGGGACAGCAGCGGCGCATCTTGCAGCTTGAAGGAGAGCTTGAAGCGATGCGGGTTGAGGCAGAAAGGCAGCAGGAAGCTCTGACAGCACAGAAAGCAAAGACAAGAGCAGCAGAAGCCAGATCACAGGAACTGCAGCAGGAGCTAGATAACAACGCAGGTATGATTAGAAGCTCTGCTTCCTGCACTGCATTGAGTGAAACAACAGCAGTGGTTACTAATCACCAGTTTCACACATCAGTGATCAACGAGCCCCTAAATCAGACAAAGGCAATATGCTAGTCCTGCAGAAGGGTGGCTTATTAGCAGGCAATTGTGCGTATCAGACCCTAAGTAACAGGTGGGCAACTCCGCGCCACTGCCATCATGGTATGGCATTCGCTGCCTACCTGTACTGGCCATACTGGGGCTTTAGTTCTTCTGGCATAACTTACACCTTTGTCAAATTCTGATGTTGCTGCTCTGCAGTCGTCTTTGACATGCACTATAATGAGTTACTGCTGAAGAATGAAGAGATAGAGCGATTGAAGGCTGTCATAGAAGGCATGGGAAGCACAGGGTGAACCACCCGACAGCTGCTCTTCAGGTTGGTAGCATCAGTAGCAGCTCACTGCAAGCCCACAGCAAGCCCCCGCGCTTGCAACCCTGGTGTCAAGGTTGCGGCCAACATTGTATATGGCACAGTGCATAAAGATGTCATCAGCTTGCACGTCTCCTGTGTGTGTCAGGTGTCCTCTTGTCTCATGTTCCAACACTCTACTGCTTTGATATGAGTCTGACTGGTTGACGACAGCAGATCATGGGCATTGCATACTATCCACTGAGTATGTTGTTGCTATCACATTGTGCGTTGTGGATTGGTCATGCTTGGCTTGTTGCAGGTCTGCTTTTAGAACAACCTGGGCAGTAGCTGGGCTTCGATTGCACCAGTGTATGTGTGCGCGGTTCTGAGCAAACAGCTTGATGTGATGGTATATGCTCCCGCTGAAGCTACTTGCTGCTTGCAACAGGCTGCACCATTGCCAAGTTCAGCAGCAAATGTACTTGTGCCTCAGTGAGTGTCCGCAAGCACTTGCATCGCTCGTGCATGCTGTGCAGTAGGCTTCAGAGCACATGGCCTGTCAGGCAGCCTTTGCTGGATACAGCATACACTGCAGCTCAGGCTTACCATATTTATGTGCCGTGCTGAAGGTGTTGGTCGACTGTCAGCATTCAATCCTCCTTCAGTAAAGGGCTGTGTGGAGTCTACTCCATCAAGTTTTCACAGGAGCTGAGCCCCTTCTTGCACCAAATGCTGTGTATGTGCACATGGCTGCAACATGCCATGTCACAAGAGTGCAATTTACATGATATGTACAACGCAGCGGTCACAGCTTACAATGTCAGTGATTTTTGGTTGGAAGACACTGCAATGCTTCATCGCTCTCAAATCTGGGTGAAACATCCTTGAACTTGTGGTTACTGGTACTGTATAATAGTAGGCAGGACTGATAGTATGCAAGCAAGAGTGTAACTCGCCATGGCGTGAACTGGCCACTTAACAAGCCAATCCCAGGCTCATCAGGCTCATCAGGCTTGTGCAAACTTGTGGGTACCTCCTCCAACTCCTACCGTAGGAGCCTATGGCTCGTGCACAGCCTGTGCCACCAGCCTGATGGTAGTAGTATATGACCACCATGGATGAATGAGAATGCCAGCCTAGTGGTAGCCCCTGGCAACAGTGACTACTGTGGCAGTCAAGCTCAGATACTGATTACCAGGCCACTTTCAAAACAAACTTGTTGCAAGCATGCAAGAAAGCTGCAGCTGTGCCAGCTGGGCTAGTGCCGCACTCGCAATGATTGCGAGGGCATTCAACATCTCCCATTGGTGCAGCCCCTCTGGACACATGACAAAAATGAAATAACTGTTGGCGTGTAATGCCATAAGCAGCTTGCAGCTCCCACAGGAGCATTTTGTTGGACAATGCGATTCTGCTGGTGCAAGCAGAAGCCAACAGTACCCCTCAAGTAGACTGACGACTTACTGAACGAACTGGGATCAATGCGCAAGCGGTGTGATTGCACACATCTTTGATGCACACACAACACAAACATGTGTCGCCAAACTCCAGAGAATGGGCACAGCGCTGCGTGCAGCTGCGACAATTCTCAGATAAGATAGCATTTTTCACAAGCTGCATCCTGCTATGCTGGTGCGGCAGGAAGATGAAAAGCATTGGCCCGACTCCCATAAAAAGTTCTACAGCTTATGCTGAGACAGAGCTGCCATAAGCAGTGCGCTGACCGCCTGCCGTGCGCTGCCTTCAGATTGCAATTGCTGCTCACGCTGTATAATGACTCCTTGCTGGTTGTGGGCACTGCTGCAATGAGGCATGCTGATACAGCACTGAGTACCTGCTGGGTGATACTAGCTGAAGGCAGCAGCCTGCTGTGAGACAGGATAGCAGAGCTGAGGAGAGAGCCGGAGCCATTGGGCATCATTGCTGAATGGCCAGTGCCTGCGGCCACTGAGCAGCTGCTTACATACGTCTGTGCCGTAAGTATATGTGTGGGGGAGGCACCATTGTTACTCTACATCTTCTGGCTTTCCGCCTGGCACCAGTACAGCTATGTTGTTGCCATTGAGCAGTATCTGGTCCAACTTCGTTATCCGTTTGCCCTCTGGAGTGACTTCTATCTCCTGTACATCTTCTAATACCATGTTTACGTACACATCAAAGCCCCGTAGCGTCCCAACAATCTCCTTGTCGCCCTTCATGATGACCCATATTTGTGATCCTATGCACCTGTCAATTAGTTCTGATGGAAGCAACTGGCTGGGGTTGGCCTGCAATGCGCCTTTTTTGGGTGCAATCATGCTGATTATGTGATCCTGTAAATACTGCACGCAGTGTACGGGCTACAATAAGGCTGTCTAAGGGGAGAGCATAACGTTTCTGCTGCCTCAGATTGCGAAGGACTTTGAGTGCACGTTCCAGCATACCACCACCCGCACTCAATTGCCAGCATCAGAACAGCCTGCGGTCTAGCGGGGCTCCCGCACACAGGCCCTGCAGGGCTTTGGGGGAAAAAGGAACCGAACCGGCAGCGGTCGGAGACTGGGTGCGGTCGTCTAAAAGTCTGCGGATGAAGCTGCTGAGAGTTGTTTCATTAGCAGGCTGTCGTGGCCCCGGGGGACCTTGAGGTGCCTCAGCAGTAGTTTGTGAGTGCAGGAGTATACAACGGACAGGTGTGTGATAGCATACCTCATTGATAGTGAGATCCATTTGCCAAGCTTTTCTTTAACTTGCTGGAAGGCCTGTCTGCAAGAAGCATCCTTCAACGGCATCTGTGCATCTACAGGGACCATGTACGTTGTGCACGTTGTGCAAGGGGTACATACCAAAGTGAGACAGCCGACGACGCCTTCACATGTTCCCCTCTCGTTCCAGCGGGCTGCGTACAGCAAGGATCAGCACAGCATAGGCGGTAACAAACCAAGCTCTCTCCCATCAAGTGCTGATGCTCACAAACACCAGGTCGGTTGATCAGGACACCAGTATTACTTATCAATCTGATATGCTATTTCAGCACCCTCCAGTCATTACACCATTCCTCATGCTGCACAGCAACCTGCACATTGTTTGATCTGCGATCTGTACTGCTTGGACACACAAGCCTGTTGCCTGCCTCCATGACCAGCTTCCTATGATCTCACAGCCAAGCACATATTAGGCATGTATGAATGATGGCTAGCTGACACTAAGCACAGCAGCGACCTCCATCACAAGCCAGTCCTGACTGCATTGCTTCCTCACAGGAATCACAATTTATTGGCTTAGCCCACCACAGTCTCACGGCATACCGGCAAACAGCAGCGGGACTTCCAGTTGCAGCTTCAAAACCGCACAGCAATGCTCCTACACACAGAGCAGCAGCTGGCATGCTCAGCAGGCTCCTGAAGCCACTCAGAGACCCCAGAGCAGTGGCAGTTCACCCAAGCAGCAGCAGTGCTAGCAGTTCACCTGTCATGCGCAACAGCAGAGGCCGGTTGACGATCTACCGCACCACACGCAGTATAAAGCCCTCTGTTATCCATCTGCCAGCTCATGAGTCTGGGGCTAATGACAATAGTGGTGGCAGTACAACAACCAAGGAGTTGGCTGCACTTCCTCTCCTGCCACTAGCAGCAGTACAATTGGCTGCAAGGGCTATTCAGCACAAGTATGTGCCAGTGAGCAGCGCTCTGGCTGCAGCTGTTGATGGCAAGTCCAACAAGTCATTGCAGCACACTGCTGCCGCCGTGCAAGGATACCTCATCAGCAGCAGTGGCAGCGACAAGATGCTCGTCAGGAGGTCTAGGCATGCTGATGTGCTGCCAGCGAAGCTAGGCAGCATGAGCAGCAGCCGGGGACAACTTATATTGTACAAGAAGGCCTTGCAGTCCCAGGTGCTGCGCAGCCATCTCCTGCAGTCTTCTTTTGCTCCAGCTGCTGTGGGACACCTGCTGCATGGCATCCTGCAGGTGGATCCCAAGCTGCGTACTGCATCCCTTCCTAGCATGCTCTTCTCACCATCAGCAGCAACAGCATTCCTGCAGTCAGCTGGCAGGGGTGCTGCCTCTTCTCCCAAAGGTGCAGGGAGAGGTGCTGCTGGCGGTGGCAACAGCAGCAGGGGTGGTTATGGAGCGTCACGTTACCATCCAGCAGCAGCAGCAAGAGCTGAAACTGCGGGTGGCATTGCATTGCCATCAACGCCCCTCAGACTGGCCCGGATGGGTGTAGCCCTCATGGGTCTGGCAGCAGCAGCAGCTTTGGCAGCAGTAGTACTGGAAGAACACAAGCACGCAGACAGGCCCTTTGCTGCCATGCAAGCAGCAAGTGGTGGCAGCAGCAGTACTGCACGGACTGGTAATGCTGCTTCTGCTGCTTCGGCAGTGCACAGCAATGCAGCAACAAGCTCTGCCGTCAGCAGCAAGCCCAGCAGTCCTGGGGCATTGCTGGATGATGCTGATGAACCAGGGTACTATGAGTGGATGGAAAAGCGGTTGCAATCTGCATTGCAGCAATTTGCAGCTGAGCAAGACATGTTGCTGGCTGAACTGGCAATGCTGCAGACACTCAGCAAGAACAACGGAGGCTGCAGCAGTACTGGTTTGGGCGCTGGCCGTGGTGCCAAAGCAGGTAGTGACACCCAGCTCAAGGGGAGCGCATTCTGGCATCACATGCAACGGTTGTTCAGCCGTAGCAGCAGTGGCAGCAACACAGGCTTGATTGCACCTGCAGCAGATACGCCTGCTGCTGGCACTGATAACTTGACAACAGCAGCAATGAGAGCTCGCATGGCTGAGATTTATGAACAGCTCGATAGCCTTGATGTGCTGAGAGCGGCTTTGACTGCCGAGCTGATGGAACAACAGCAGCAGCAGCAACGGGATGTAAAGTAAACAAGCAAGCAGTCCATCTACTGGAGGAGGGCCAGTGACAACCACAGATGAGAGTACAGTTTTAATCAAAATCACAAATTTTTTCCAGCAGTTGTGTTGTTGGCTAAGCGGTCTTCTCAGCCTGTATGTTGAGATCAATTGAGGACCTGCGTCTGCAATGTTGAGTTGGTGACCCAAAGCTTGATCCTGGCCTCTTGGGCCAGGAAGATACTGTACTATATGATGTTGCTTACTTCTGGTTGCTCGCTGGTTGTCCACTTTGCCAATGATGCCCACCTGTCGTTTGTGTGTTACTAATATGTTGCTCCAAAAGTGCTGCACATATTGTCTTTGTACACCACATGTATGTCAGACAGGTCCTGCAGCAGACGTATTGAAGGTGGATAGCACGTCATCACCATGCATGCTTATAATCCTTTGCGGTCATGCACTGTATATGTACTGTATATCAACCAGCAGTGCAGCAAACGCACTTCCTGATTGCAAGGCTGCTGTCATCATGTTATCTGTGAGTATCCTGCAACTCACCCATGCTAGGTCCTGCAGCAGGGTGTTGCTTACCAGGTACTGCAGGCAGTCCTGCAGCCTCAACAGTTTTGATCCTGAGCACGGGGCATGTATGTTGATCAATGTAATCTAAGTGTATCATGTAGTCTGCGGCCGGAATAGCCCCTTTCCAGCTTCCATCTTCTATATAATCTGGTCGTAATTGGGTTGTGAAGGAAATTGAGCCCATGCAACATTGTGGATGAGCTGGCAAGTAAGCTGACATGCTGGTAGTATGTTGGCATTGACCAAGTGCCTAATATAGCTGTGTGTGATGCTTGTGGTCATGATCTAATGGTCAGCCATGGTGCTTGACATGGCCTAACCGTTGCATTTGTGCTGTACGTCCTGGTTGGTGCGCAACAGCCTAAACGCAACAGTGGTAAGTGTGTGATAAGGTTGGTTGCGTTGCGCGTGTTGCTTGCCGAGCGACTGATTTACCAAGCGCATCAGTAGCTGCGGTGTTGATTCATGAGTTCAACACAATATGACCTGATCAATGTCGTGTGCACAACTCTGGATGTAGATTCAGCCCCCCCCCCCCCCTCACCCCCTGCGAGTCCGGCTTTTTAAAACTCCCAGCCAAGACTAGGAGTAGTCTGCAATCTGCCCCAAACTCACCTCACACCTGCGCAGACTCAGAAAGCCTGTTTCGGCCATCTCCAAATACCACGGCAGAATCAGCAGCACTGCATCTTGATATTTTGCTCTTGTACTAGCCTCTTGTGCAGCGCTGCTGTGTAAATGCTTCATCCGTTGCAAATTTGGCAACCTAACTTGTTTCTATGGCAGAATCCACAGGCCCTCATCACAAACACATGCATGAGCCATGGCGTACATCTGCAGGGTGGTGTGGAATATTGCTTCGCTTCACACGCCCTTCAATTGCCGTTGCAGCAGCGACTATACAAAAAGAGATATCTACACATCACCCTGGGTGTAAGTACTAATGGGGCATTCTGATCTATGCTGGCACGCGCATTTCTGGCGCACCTTTTGTTGGCGAGCAGTTTGTGCAGAGCGCGCCAGATAATCTCACTGTTTGAGAAAGGGTACTTTCTACCCGGTATCAATTGCGCAACACAATAAACTGGCACACTGCCCGGCAAGCTCAGGGGTTGTGGGCCGCTAATAACAAGCACCTTCCTCAGCAGTATCAGCAACCATGCTACGCCATCTGGTAGCTTTGTTGATAAACATTTTGCGTGACATGAAGAACATCAAAAGTGGCACCATAGCCGGGTGACTACTTGGGTAATCACCTCCAGGGTGGCCACAACGGGGTACATCACTCCTGATCGTTTAGCAAACGTTCTGTAATGGGTTTTCAAGCAAAATCAATGCTTTGGATCGCCTGTCTGCTGGTGGTGACCCGCTTGGTAAGTTGGCGCCCGCGTTGTGACGATCTTCTCTGCTGATCGTTCGATCACGCGGGAAGGCATTTCAATGTGTTTAACAGCTAGTATAAGCTGTCGGCAGCACCTTTCCAGTAGCAACATGCACCCACGGGATCTGGCTGAATGAGATGGTGAAAAGCATGACTTCTTGCCCCTTCCTCGCCCTCGATTCTGCATCATAGTCTGTTCATTGGACAGCAACTATCTGTATAGAATTTAGTGTATGGCCTGAATAAGTCCATGCGCTGTAGTTTTCAAAACTTGCTGCATACACAGCGTCGCCTACCTTCACCCAGCACCATCCGCGTCCACAGCAGCTCTGGGCCCCCTGGTGGCAAAATATTGTTCATTATACCAGCATCTTGCAATGAGTAGCTGCAACCTGACAAACGATGCTGCAGGTGCAGGTCAGGTGTCGTAAGCCTGCAGCAGGCTACAGTCTGTGCTGGTTGTGCCCTTTCTTGCTGCGCTTCAGGTCCTCGCTCAGCCACCAGAGTGTTCTGCAGCCACTTTAAACAAGATATCGTTTGGTGTGGGTTCATCGGCGCCTCAGGTGGGTTGTAAGCAGCCGGTTGCAAGCAGGACGCAGCAGTGTGGTTGCTGGCACAAGCATCAGATTAGAGACCATTCACGGCAGTGAAGGTTACAGCAGCAAACTGCTTTGCTGCGATCAGGTGCACATCAAAAGGTCTACAGAGACTGGGGTTGTCCATTAACAAATTATCATTACTGGGCAGCAGTCACCTGATGGAGTCCTGTATCTGGCGCCTCCTGCCCCTGCCTCACCAAACAGCATTTTTATACATACGTTGTCAGCATGGCCCAGCCTGGGCTATTGACCTCGATATGGACTTTAGTCACTCACATAGTGCAGCTGGCGTTTTATTTTGTCTTGACATTATTCCCCTATTCTGCAGACTGAGGGTGCTCCAACAGCAGGTGGCCGCTCCCCCAGTGTCTGGGATGTGTTCTCAGCTCAGCCGGGCAAGATACAGGATGGCAGCTCCCCAAAGGTTGCCACCGATTTCTACAACAAGTATAAGCAGGATATTGCTCTGATGAAGAGTCTGGGCGTGAAAAATTTCAGGTTTGGCCTGCTAGCGAATCCTGGTGTATGTTTGGTGCCAAACCCACTGCTGAAGACATCATTGTAATTTTGCGCGCCTTGGTGCAGTAGTTCGCTTTGAGCTTGGCAAAAAATAGTAGTTATATGAGCTCGGCCAGCAGCACACCTGTGTACTGCTGAGAGTCCTGTGCTGCTAGAGGTTGCCGCGCAGCAGCTTGACGAAATCCAGAGAACTCTCACTGCTCTCTCTGAAAGGCAGCAAGAAGACTAGTGTGAGGATTTGTTTACCTAACTCGCAGGATGTCAATCAGTTGGAGTCGCCTGATCCCAGGTGCCACCAAGGGCAGCGCTGCCAGCCAAGCAGGTGTCGCTTTCTACAATGACCTCATCAACGAGCTCAAGGCGAATGGCATTGAGCCTGCAGTAACACTTTATCACTGGGACCTCCCGCAGGTACTTGCATCCTCACTTAAATTGTCATTGGATTTTATCCCAGCCAGTTTCCAGGGTATTGTATCCCAGCCAGTTTCCAGGATTCAGCATACTATATACATGGTACATTCAATTGCATTTTTCCTCTCCAGCGCAGAAAGCCCATGATGCAACCTGAGCTGCACAATCTGACCCGCCAATGAGCGTGGGGTGTGTGTGTGGGTACTCTTTTGGTGCAGGTCCTGCAAGACAAGTATCAGGGAATGCTAGACAAGCAATTCATAGATGACTTCAAGTACTTTGCTGATGTTGCTTTCAAAAGGTAAGGAATATCAATGGCTGCGTCCTTTGCCACCCAGCAGCTGCATGTAGGGTTTGTTGATGGCAATCACAGCTCCCTGCATGCAGTATGGCATGTAGCCTGTATGTAAACCCTAAAGCTATCAGCTTTCGGCACCGTGCAGAGGCAAAGCATGCCGTAGTGTCTACTGCAGTGATGCCAAGTAAAGCCACCATTCTGCACTACTCACTCCATTCAGTGAGTCATGCTGCTGCTGCTGCTGCTGCTGTTGCTGCCGCTGCCCTATCATGTTGTTATGTAACAGCTTCGGTGACCGGGTCAAGAAATGGACCACATTTAATGAGCCGTGGGTGATCTGCACCAACCAATATGGCAATGGGGACTTTGCACCTGGTGTAAACTACGGTGACTCCGGCAAGTGGAAGTGTGGACACCACCTTCTCCTGGCTCATGCGGCTGCTGTAAAGCTATACAGAGATTCATACAAAACAAAGCAGGGTGGCAAGATTGGTATGGCACTGTGGAGCGAATGGAGTGAGCCATACAGTGACAAACCTGAAGGTAAGAATGCAGGAATAGAGAATCTGAGAGGTACAAGCTGCTGCGCAGATTATCTGTAGCATTGGTCCTGCATAATGGTCTTCTTTTCTGTCCTGACTTGCTGGGCAAAAGCTAGTTGTGGAACAGATTGTTACATGGGAACCTGAATGATGGTGCCTACCTGCATACTGTGCGCTGCTCTTCGTCGCCTCGCAGACAAGCGTGCAGCACAGAACAAACTGGACACAGACTTTGGCTGGTTTGCTGATGCAATCCACTTTGGTGACTATCCAGCCCTCATCAAGCGCACACAGGCCGCCTACCTGCCAGTATTCACTGATGCTGAGAAGGCCCTGCTGCGCAAGAGCTATGACTACATGGGCTTGACAATCTACACGGCAAAATGGGCAAGCATGGCTGGCAATGGCAGCCCTGATGGGTGGTGGGTTAGAACAATCGGACCCGATGGCAAGTGAGTACCTTGGTCAAGCTTCTTACCAATGTCGTGGCAAAGCCATGTTTGGGATTCTGCTGGGCTGGGGTGCTGGTCAAAGTGTCAACAGAGTGCAGTGTTTGCGATCCAGATAATCAAGGCCTGCTAGCCGTGGAGTCCCTCTACAGTCCTCATCTCACCTGTTAAAACAACTTTCAGCCCTTGTTGCAACTCGCTCAACTGACAAGTATTCAGCCTGTTTAAGCAGCAGACCAGGCAATACCTTGACTGCCTTTCGTCCTGCAGGACAATCGGACCACAGGCTGAGAGTTACTGGCTATATGATGTGCCCTGGTCCATCAGTCGTATGCTGTACTACATGAAGAACCGTTACAACAACCCGTACATCTGGGTTCTGGAGAATGGAATCTCAGAGAAGGGCGAGGCCTACAGGCAGGGTGATGCAGCTTTGCAGGACACTTTGAGAACCAACTATTTCCGGGGGTACATCGGTGAAGCGTGCAAGTGAGCAAAATTCAACATTCCCTATCAAAAGTCAAAGCTAGTCATTTTCCAATGCTACTTGTCGCCCTGTTCACAAGGAACAGCCTACTGCCCTGCGTTTGACCTCATCCTGGCTTGTGTATGTCTTTTGATGGCTGAACAGTGCATGCGTGTTGCATGAAGGTCACAATGTCTACTGTACACCCCTGGTAGTCCTACCTATCCCAGTAATGGTAATATTGGTCAAGTACAATGCTGCTTCTGGACTCAGCAGGCTGATCTCTATGGTGTGATCTCTCTGGATGTTCTGCAGGGCCCTTGAGGGTGGTGTTCGCCTCACTCACTACTTCACATGGAGCTTCACTGACAATTGGGAGTGGCGAGAGGGCTTCAAAACACGCTTCGGTATCGTCCGTATTGACTTTGACAAACCCGGGCTGCCTCGTCGCGTGAAGGACAGTGCAAAGTGGCTCAGCCAGTACATCTTCAAGGTGTCAAACAGGAACCGATGATTGTGGCGCAAAGGGCTGAGGATTCATCACAAGTTGGATAGAATACAAGTACCTGTGGTGGTTATCTGGACACCATGCTGTGCAGTCCGGAAATATGGTGACGAGTTAACACTGCAAAGTGCTCTGTCAATAGATCACTTGCGCTAGGACAGATGTAGCATCCCACACAGCAGCTTATGGCGGTTGCAGACTTCTAGTACAGTATGCCCAGCCCCTGATATGTGCAGCAGTAAGTATGTGGGGGGGGGATTGGTTGCCAACCTTTGGCTGCCAGACAGCCCCTGGTGAGTGTTGCAGGTGTGATGGCATGTCTGCATTACACCACTCGATCTTCAGTGGCACGTGATGAAACGGCAGTGGTGGTCAGTTCAACAATGGTTGTGCCACAACAGCAAGCGGCTTCTGCTGCAGCTGCGAAGCGTGTGAGGCAGTATGTCGTGTGCGGTCGTTTTGTCATTGATATGTAGGTTGTTATGTTGCTGCTCAGTGTATATATATACCTTAGGATTTGAATTTCACTGATGCGTGGGGCTTGTGGAACTTTTGCAGCAGTTGCGACCCATGGGCCAGCATTGTTACTTCCAGCTGCATCTATGCTCATAGGTCAGGCTGGTGATTGCACACCACTTTTGCAGATTCTGCAATCGAATCTGAGTAATTGGTTCATGTTGTGTTTGTTGGCCAGCTTGTGATCAACCGTTCTTGGGATGATCACAAGCCCAGCCGGAGACAGCTGGGGTTTGTCAAGACTGCAGTGCTGCTAGCAGGTTTTAGCTGATTGCGGATCTGGAGCGTTAAGGGAACTTCCCTTAAAATTTGAAATTTTGTAAACTTGTTCAGGCAAAATGTCATGTAAGTAAGCAGAAAATCTATGCACGAGCTACTGAAGTTATACTCAAGTGCCGCTATAATACGCTGGTCGACCAGCCGCCTGAATGGGCTACGGGCTAACGGACCAGCTGGCCCGGCTGCAGCTGGGCTGACAGGCAACTTGGCTGTATCTGCTCAGCAGGCTCGTTGTCTGTTCGGTTCGTGGGTGTCAACGTAGATATGGAGGATCTGTTAGCTGACTTCGATACATCCCGTTTGTCAAACGTCCGGACAGGGAGCAGGGCAGTGTCCCTACCCGGTGCTGGTCAGGTCGTGCACACGCCATGGACAGCTGGCCAGTTGCGCCAGGCAGTTGCAACCATTGCTGCAACTGGTTGTAAAGTAGTGCTGGTGCCCAGCGATGCGAAGGTAGGTCTCCATATTGACCTCAGGTCAAGCGTGCCTCGTCGAGCTCGCGCACGTGGCCGACACTGGGAAACATCCCTGAATATTACTTCCTCAACTTCTGACCTGCAGCCTGCACCAATCCTCCACCAGTCCTGACCAGCGTCACGTGGGATGTCGGTTGCACTGGCCCTGGCAGCAGCACCACCTCAAGCTCTACCTGCCCCGGGACGTGCGCATCTGGCACAACTGCTGTCAATGGTGGCCCCTCAGCTTCATGTAACAGAGGAAGTTGGACACTTGGAGGAGGAAGTTGTCAGGGCCCAGGTGATGGACCGTTTGTTCAAAGTATCATTGAACACTTGCCATATTTTGGGACGTTTGGGGGTTTTCCACCAGGCTGAGAAATGTCCAGATCCACCAGTGATCAATGACCCCGTGACCTCTGGCCACAATCTCAGTGGTGTTCAGCTGGGAATGCGCACCTTGCACACACAATTACTGTACACACGGCTGCTTTGACGCGGGGATGTGCCTGAGATCGTACAGGACCATACCGGGAAGTTTTCTTTTTCACCGACATGGGTACTAATTGGCCAAGGCTTTGATAATTATACTTGAGCCTCCCCTGAGGGCGTCGAATTATACCATGTCACCTGTGAATGACAGGGTGCTCAATACCTTGAAATGAATGATGTGTTCATATCACAAACTCTATGTAATATTTTGGTGCCACGGTGAAATCAAGGTATTGTTTACAGCGTGGATATACAGCATCTTGGTATAATCATCAATCTTACTGGGTGCACATTGTCACTCTTTACGTAAGACATAGTGAGAAACAACCTCTACTTTCACTTCCGAAGTATATTATGACAATATAAATTTCATATTGCTGCTGCAGCGGTGCCAACATCTTGCGTGACTCCTCCTGACTCACTGAGTTGAACCCTAGTGAGCAACGCATGCTGGAACTGCACTACAACGGCCTCAGGGGCTACATGTACAGGCAGCTGCGTAATTCTTGCAGTACTCATGGCGCTGTCGCCTTTGCGGAGTCGCTGTTGGAGTACTGGGTTGGGGCCGTCTAACCTTGCCGCGCCATTGCATGGCAAAGCACCCTACGTTTGTGCTTGCCTCTATTGCACTTCCTGATCGGCCTGTGTTGGATTATATGATCCATTGGATACCTTTTATGAGTTTTTTGGTGATAGGTGTACAAGTGCATCTGCGATCATTTAGCATAAGTAAGTCCTGACGACGTGATTATACTATAATTAGGATTTCAATGGCATGCAATCCTCTCATCTGGCACTTCTTAGCACTTGTCTTCAATGATCTGAACAGATGCAGCTCAAACTTACTCCCACTGCTGCTTTCTGCGCTACTTTCGCCCCCCACTGCTGTTAACATCACCCTTTGCTGCTGCTGCTGCTGCTGCTGCTGTACGCGGAGGGTTATGGTTGCCGGCAGGATCTGGCTGCGAGCAAGTTGTGGGCCGACATCTTGTGCCCTGTACAGGGCACGACAGCGAGGATACCAGATGGCAGGAGTCTACAACGCAATATAACATGTTATAACTGCTGTCAATTGATCTATCATCAATCACCTGCATTACAACAGCAGCAGCAAATCACAGCAGCAGCAGCAGCAGCAAACCACAGCAGCAGCAGCAGTGAACAAGGGCAGAGTTCCTGCCTGATTGGGAAGATCTTGCTTCAGGGTGCTTTGGTATTTCATCAAGCAGTTGGAAAGTCAAGCAGTTGGAGAGTCAAGCAGTTTGGGAGTCAAGTGGCTTGAGAAATCATTCATGGTCCAATTGGTGGATCCTCTGATGAAACAAATCCCCTGACAAGGATTGATGATATTAAGGAACAACGTTATGACATAGGCTGACATCAGCAGAGGGGGTTAGTCCAGTGGTACATCCCTTGCCATGCCTTGCGCAGAAGATGTCGACTTGGGGAATCACACTGCAGGCTGGCAGCTTCCAGCGGCATTGGTGGCAGCAGCTGTGGCAGCAATGGCAACAGCAGCAGGGAGAACAATTCAAGCAGCAACAAGCAGCATTACAATGGGTATCCATCCATCATCCATTGTAGGAGGTTCATCAGCTGCAGGAGTTCACTGCTGTTTCAGTCTATCATCTGCAGCACAGCAGGCCACTTCTACTCCTTCTATAAACTGCAGCAGCTTCATTACCATTACCAAGATGTTACAAGTGCTATTTCATGTATTGAGTGCAAGGCCAGCAGCAGCAGCAGAATGAACAGTGCATCTAGCATTCAGATCACCAACCCCTCATAGCAGCCTGCTCCCCAAGGCAAGGGTGACATGTTGCTAGTTGTTCATGCCTGTTCGTGAACTAATCACCTTGCACTGCATGCATGTGAGCCTGGGCTGCTGCTGGAGGAGCTGGTTACTAGGAGCGCTCAAGCAAGCTCAAGTGAGTTCATTTACTGTATTTAATTTTTTGTCTGAAAACCCTTAACAACCCAAGGCCTTCATGCAAGCAGCGTTGTAAGTTCCTTGGGCAACAGTCCAATACGAACACACGAAACACTTTTTGTGCACTTTTTGTGCTGATCAAGTAAAATTACAAATGACTTATCATCACTTCATAGTTGGTGCTTGCCTGGCAGGTGGCAACTCGCGCACTGGTCTATTGCCGCGCGCTGGTCTATTTGAACTTCAGCGCATGCAATGTCCTGACCGGTGCCAGTACAACTTTTACATCTATAAGCGATCCATCAAGTCCTAGGTTGTTGTATGCTGTAGGTGGCTTCTTGGGAGGTTTCCGCGACCACCTACGTCATGGGCTGCATGACACTGCTGCTGTGAGCAGTCGCACCCTGTTTTATGTGGGTCGTGTCGCTGGTGCAAAGCCGTTTGCACAGCGTCGCAGTTTGAAAATCGGATGGAAACGTCCCAGATCATAAGCACGCGTTACATAGTTGATTGTGTGCGAGGTCGTGGTGATTTTAGTTATTGTAGCTTCTCGCTGACACCCACTGTGGACGCTATCTGAGTGGGGTTCCTAGTGCTTGATGTATGTCATGCTATTTGCGATCGAGCTAGTTGTTGCTGGACTCTTGTTGTCCCTTCCAGCAGTACGCACGTCCTGTGAGCCTTGTGGGCCGCTAGTCTTGCACATGGAGCAAATATACGCCTTGAAGTCGTTTCTTGCTGGCTATTAAGGCTCGCATCTGAAGTGAAGCACCCAACTGCCCCATCAGGGCTGGCCGACGAACCAACGTTACCTGCTGTCTTCAGCATAGCTGAAAACCTGATTGAACACATGTGTGGTGCTTCTGAGTCGGGAGGGCTGTCGTCTGGGCTCCCAACGTGAGCAAAGGCCAGGTGTAGTAGTGTCGAGTATATTTGATTCGCTGGAATCAATGCAAACGTGTTTCTGGTGATTCACAACCGTAGTATATGCACTGCTAAACGTATTAGATGTGCTTGCTGTCCATTACGCTGTGCAGAAATGCTCAACGCGCCTGCAGACATCCTCACCAACACGCGAGCCGTTGATTCATTGCAGGGAAGCAAGGGCACTGAGCAGGAATATCAGCAACTGCTCTTCGGGGTTGGTCAACAATCAGTTGGCAGCTGTTTCTTCCCGAACCAAAGGCGCATCGGATGGCATGCCGCTTGAACAGCCAGAGGATCGCGCGGCTCAGCTGGACGCCACATGTGCTGGCTACCACAGCCGTAATAGTAGTTCAGTTGGCGCGACAAGTTTGCTACGGGCCTGTGACGACCCGCTGGAAGTAGCAGCACCAGCAGTCCAGCCAACACAGCTGCTGCTAGGGACCTCTGCTGGTCTTTTCCTGCTGAATCTCAAAACTCGGGACATTCAACTGCTGGGTCTGCAAGAGTGTGCGATAGGCCATGTCACGTACCACAATGGCGTGGCATATGCCTCATGCCCTGCACTGGATACAGGCAGTCTCAGCCTGCAGCATCAATCAGGTTCCACTGCAGCAGCCGGACTGTACCGCGTAGACCTCAGCAACAAGTGTCGGAAATCTACAACTAGTCCTTTGGATCCAGCTGCAGCATGCATACAGAAGCTCTCGGATGGTAATGCTCAGTGCACAGCAGTCGCAAATGCAGCAACCGAGCCTGGCAGCTACGGCTGTGCATCAACAGGCAGTCCAGCACCCCGCATCTACCTAGGGATCCAACCAGCCGATGTATTGTACAGCGATGACCTGGGTATGTCATGGCACAGTACAGAGCTGTTGAATGTGCCAGCATCAAAGCAGTGGTACCACAGACTTCCGCCATACGAACCTTGTGTGCGCAGTATCAGCTGCAGTAACAATGGTGGCAGTACTAGCCCAGAATCGCCAAGATGCAGTACTGGCAGTGTGCACAGCTGGGGCACGGATTGCAGTGCACAGCAACAGCACTCACAGAAACCCGAGTTGTTGGTCGGAGTTGAGGTGAGGCACAGCAGAGTTTCCAGCATCTGTGAACTCTGCTCAAGTACAACCGCATTACGTTGTGATAGAGGTGTCTTTACCAGCAGTGTACATCAGTGCAGTCGTGATTGGCCTCAAATGAGCATGAGCAGACCGTCATGTCAGAATAAGATTGAGCCATGCTGACAGTCATGCAACATCACCAGCATATGACTCTTGACAGTCCTGATTCTGTTCCACCAACACCACATGAATGCTGTTGCATCACCAACTTCTGCACAGGTTGGCGGTATATACTCCTGCGACCCCCCACAGGCAGCAGCAGACATGGACTGCAGCAGCAGCAGCCAACTCTCCTGGTCTGAGAGCAGTCAAGGGCTATGCAGAGATGTTCAATCCCTACAGCGTGATCCTTGGAGCAGTAAACGGCTGTATGCAGTAACCGGCAGCGGGAGCCTGCCTGGGGGTTTGTACCGCAGCAGAGGCCACGGGCAGAAGTGGAAGCGGCTGTTTGGTTACAGGTAGGCAGGAGGCTTTCTGAGGATAGAAAACCGTTTGGAACCTTTTATGAGGCATTCATACTGCTGGTTCTCAACTTTCATCATGATCGTATGCAGCTGATTGAGCTGCTGATGGCAGTCGCAAGTTGTCGCCCTCCATTCACCTTGACAGTATACAGCAGTGACTTGGACCTGACAGCAGTGCTACTTTCCTCCTGTCCCCTGGTGTAGGTACTCTGTGGGGATGGCTATCAGCCCCTATGAGAAGGGCCGGCTGTTGCTGTTGTCAGCAGACAAACCCCCTGAAGTTGGATGCAACATGTTTGAATCCCTGGATGGCGGCCGCCATTGGGTGAATTCAACTGATGACGTACATGATGCACTGCTGAACCTCACGAACCACACGCCAGGCCTGTTTGAGCACACACCTGTGTGCACATTTGTGCCTGGTGGATTGATAGTAGCATGTGTCACTGGCCACGTATTTTGGGGGCAGGCGCTGGCTGGGGGTGGCTATGCTGGTTGGCAACTGCTGTGTGAAGTGCCAGCTGCTGTCAACTGCTTGTGCTTGACAAGTGAGGCTGCTGCACCTGTCAACATCTCAAGGTGGTGATTGTCTGCAAGTTTCATGTTTGAACAAGGCTTGCACCTGGACAGAACAGCTGCCCGATCAGCGGCAGCCAGCCAGTAGCCACCTCCACTGGGGCACAGATGGACTCTAGGATGCCATGAGTGATGATGCTGTTGCAAGATATTGTTTTGCATGTCCACCTGCTGCGGTGCAAAATGCATGGTGGATAACAATCGGCAGGGATTCCTGATGCAAGATTGGGGTTTCAGGTCAAGGTTGTGGCATTACTTGCGCCCTTAAACCACTGAGCAGGGCCAGCATTGAGCGACAGCTGCGGTTATATCTGTCCGGCCCTCATGCATGTCTGGGCTCTCAAGAATAATAAAGTAGATTGCCAAAATCTGCAGAACAGCATCGCATGTGTCGGAAGGATTGTGTGTTTAGGTTGAAGGCAGTACAACCATGAAATTGTTGCCAGCATCTATCACGCACTGGAAGTGATCATGTCATGCTGTGGGTCACAAATCTTCAGCATCAGCAACTCTGGCAGGATATGGAGCCTGACTCCCCATCTGAAGACTTTGATCTTCGTGCGGCAGGGTGTGATACAACATGTTTTCGTTATGTGTCTGCTGTCGTCCATTTGTGTCAATGGTGCATTCTGTTGCTGACGCATTCTGTTGTGCCAACCTCGTTGCTTGTACTGTAACACCCGGCAATGCAGTGTACCGGGCTGCAGATGGTTGCACTGGTGTGCCTAAGCTGTGTGGCACATATATGGGGTGTCGTTATGTGTTTGTTCGTCATGTTACTATGTGTCGGTCACATGCAGTCTTCGCTTGAGTTGCTGTAATAGCAACAACAGGACATTAAAAGCTAGTGAACGCAACTCATCAAGCATTGCTCACTGCGGCATCTGCAGTTGCAGTGCTCGGCACATCCAAGGACTGTTTACTACTGACTTGCTAACATTGATGTTGAGTATCAAGAGCTCTCAATGTAATAGTAGTAGTAGTACCTTGTACTTGATTTGAAGAGTCTAGTAGGTTTGGTTGTGTCAATGCCAGTGATATGTTGGGAGCCGCATTGCTGGTTTATATATGCCGCCCCGGGCCCTATTTCGCCAGTGGCATGTAGTATGGGGATCGTGCATAAGGCATGAATGTGTCAAGAGGCCTGACCTCACACCCGAAGTATCAAGGTACTTGGTGTTGTGAGCATAGTATATGACTACCACTGACCATACTTTGTTTGACCAACCCAATCTGGTGCTTTCAGTCTCCTAATGTAGTGTTATAGCCTGCCAGTTGGTGGCCACAGCTCTCTGTTGGACCTCAACTGGCTACCTGGTGTATGTTGCTGCATGTGTACCTTGACTTTGCTGTGCTGCTGGTTTGCCGGCCAGCTGTTTGCTATCACAAGATGCAAGTAGGTGTGTACCTGTATACAAAGACTGCTGAGACTCTTCTGCGTGTTGGCACTCTGTACCTGGCCCTCAATACTCATCTGCATGTCTTCTTCACGTGATTGTGAGTTTCTATTCGCCGTGGAGCTCTGTGGCTGTGGTGTAATAGGTTGATGAGTTGTCTGTGGCCAAAAAAATCTGGCTCGTCTCTTTCAACCCCGCTCCAAATGGTCTATGTAGGAAGGGGCATCAGGTAGGGCTGCTCAATACTCATGTTGTTCAACCGAGGCTGCCGCGTGCAAACCTTAAGGCTGTTGCATGTCGCTAACCTTCAACAGTATTTTGCCATGGACTGGGCTTTGTGGGGTGTGGTATCGGTGGTGAAGTTTTAAGGCTGCAGGTCATAGGCCAGCAAGTCTGGTCATTCTCGTGGAAATGTGTCTACCACAGTTCCTGCTGCTGTGATATTGGCCGTCAATGGCATGTGATGCCGTGCCTTGTAGGAATGCCAGTGGAACTGTCCTGTACTACACACTGCATCTTGCCAGCACTTTTGGGCATCCTGCATTGGCTGGTGCCCTCAATTGTTTGATTTCATGCAGAGTCTTGCACCCATTGTCATGCAATGAGGTATTGGGGTATTCATGATGCATGCATTGATTTGTCTGCTCCTCCAAGGACACGACTCACTCACAACAGCAAGGTTGGCGGTATATGTCTGCAGCTTGGGTTGCATCTCTCCTGCTCTTGCTGCTGCAGCAGCATTATTCACTGGTGTCAAACTGCCAGAGTAGGCACTCTTCAATAGGCACGTGTGGTGGTGTGGGCGTTCAAGCGCCCAACGCACAATGAGGCTCTTGGGTGTCGGGCAACAGTAACTATTCACCCATGCCAAGGGTTGTGCATGGTGTGGTTGTGTGCTGTTGAGCGCAAACTTGGTGCTGCTGTTTGGATTGAATCAACAATACTGGAGGCGGATGCAGTTGATTGCTGTACGATGACAAAGTTTGGCACAAGTTGTGCTGGGGTTGCATAGGCTGGTCTGCTGTTTGATGTTGGTGCCACCAGCTTGCCAGTGGCCTGTACCACCTTGCATGAGACTTGGGATGTTTGATGCACTCAACGTTGGCAGATGGCTGCAGAGCATATTCATGCTGAGTCTAACATCCTGGTAGTGGCTTTTGGGGGCCTAAGTGTCTCAGACGCAAGCCGCCTTAGCAAGCCGCTTGCATGAATGGCATTCCTTTGGAACATATGTCATTTACTATTATTTTTACTATTGAGCCTGTTAGGCTTGTGCTAGTCTCATGTAAAAGAAATTTAGCCATGCAGCAAGTTGAAGTGCCACAGCAGATGCGCTGACATGTGTTGGGGGTTCTGTGAAGAGTTATTGGGCATGTCATGACATGTGGGTTGGTTGTGGCTGGCAGCATTTGGTGGTGTCCTTATGTGCTGTACAGCACACTGACATACTTGGCAAGCCTTGCAACTGACGGTCAGTGCCAACCGTTGGCGTCAGGCGCTGCCCGTCACCAGTAAAAGAAATTTAGCCATGCAACAGGTTGAGATGCTACGGCAACTTGCATATAAAATGCGCTGACATGCGTTGGGGGTGCCACCCTGGTATGATGCTTGTGCCTGCCTCGGCTGTCCATCCAGCTGCCACCGACGTCCTGTATCAAGTATTACCTGTGAAAAGGGGGAGAGACTAGTGTTGACCTAGTGCTGGCCAGCCCATGTGCTTGCACCTGACTGAGTCCGGACTCAGCAGGATCCTGCTGACTTACAGAGTGGTAACTCGATAGTGACTCATTGATGGCTGACTCACAATACAATCAAAAACATCAGGCACTTGCACCCTCTCCAGCTTACTAAGTTCGGAACTTAACTTGCCAGTTAAGCCTGTGCCGGGCTCACTGGCAACACACTGGGCACCTCTGAGTGCAGCAGCAGCTGCAGGTACATCATGCGTAGAGGCTTATTAAATCCTGCTCACATGCTCTTTGAGCAGACCGTCAGTGCACCCATGTGACTCTCAGAGTCATTCCGGGATTCTGAACATGTTGTACTTCAAACGTAAGCCCTGAGACAGTGCCATCAGACAATTGAGGAGAAATGACCAGCAATGCATCACCAGTATGCTTTACGTCCTTGTTACTCCTTGTGTACGGGATCCAGCTTGCGATGCTGCCGTTCGCTTGCGATGTCTTGGACCTGAGTCGACCTTGCACAGGGACCAGAGCGTCAAAAAACATATCTGAAGCTTCGTGATGCTGTTGAATGTAATAGCCACATGCAGGCATGAGCGTCATGTTGTATTTGAGTGACCGGTAGTTTGGGGAAGTGGTTGGGGCAATGGCAACTGTTGAGTCCCTGCAGGCGAAGCTGAAAGAGGCGTGAGTGCCAACTAAATGTATTGTAACAGCACATACCGTATTATATAGCTAGTTTTATGCTGTGCAACCGCTTTAAATGTCATATTGGTGCTAAAAGCAGCACCAGTACTGCTGAGTTTTCTGCTTCTGCACAGCTCTCTGGTGCAATTTTTTGATGTTAAAGACACTGTGCAGCGCACGTACATGGCACGCACAACTATATTATTCATGCTCGACAGCAACGTAAGCATTATACCCAACTATGCTGTACAACGTAGATCACAGCAAATGCAAAGGGTTGCAGCTGGTACTGGGCACAGGCACATGAAATATCAGGATATAACCTTCTCAACACACGCATACAGCAGCAATTATCATTGTTATGCACATATCATACCAGCTGTTTTTTGTAGGGTAAAGCAGTATGAGGGGAAGCTGGCAGCCCTGTCAGCTCTCAACAGCGCATTGCAGAAGGAATGTGATCAGCTGCGGGATGATCTTGATGACGCACTTCAACCCAAAACAGAAGCTGGTGAGACGCACAATCACAGCCAGGTTCTGATGGTCAGAGCTTGATGACCTTTTGTGTGCCTGATGCATGGATGTCCTTGCACTCATCACACTGGCACCACCTACCTGGGCAGCCTGCCAGCAGTACGTAATTCTTGCACAGCCATGGCTTAAATCAAAATGCAGTGTACGTGTGCATGCAGAGCTTGATGCGTTGGAGTTGAAAGAAGAGTTCGCAAGGAGGTTGGGGGAACAGCAGAGGACCATTGACATCCTTAAGGTGTGCTTGCACAGCAACAATTGCAGCCAGTGCAGCAGCAGTGTACCGATGCCAATCGTAGCTACTGCTTGCCGCAATTGCATACAGTATTCTATGCGTGTGGCTGATTGTGACTGGCTCAGCATCAGCAGCAACCCATCGGCCAGCACACGCTATGAAAGCTGTTTTGCTCCCTGTCAAACACCCTCTGCACTGGCGGCATGTTGTATGACAACACCATCATCTGACAATATTACGCTTACCTGCTGCTGCAGGACACCAATCAAAAGCTCCAAGCAAAGGTTCGTGATGCGGCCACTGACAGCTCAGCAGCAGAAGCATCACTTGCAGCCCTGCAGGACAAATGCAGCAAGCAGCAACAGGAGGTTACTCAGCTTACAGCCAAAGTTAATGAAGTGGAAAAAGCCTCACGCCGCTTGAACCACAGGATCAAGGAGCTAGAGAACGAAAGAGACAAGTATGCTAGTAAGGTGCAGGTGCTGGAAATTCAGTTGACTGAAGCTCAGCAGTCAGCAGCAGCAGCTGAGCAATCCGCGTCAGCCAGGGTTCAGATTCTCCAGCAGGAGCATCAAGATGCACTTGATGCAGCACAGCAGCAGCTAGACATCGTGCAGGGAGAGCTGCTGGAGCAGCTCAAAGCAGTGCAGCAGTCTGCTGCAGCTGGCAGCGAGCAAGTTGCTGCAACAGCAGCAGAGAGAGAGGCACTGTTGTCGGCTGCCTTAACAGAAGCGCGAACAGCGGTGCAAAGTTATCATGATCAACACGCAAATCTTGAAGAGCGGCATCAGAAAGAGGTACAACGATTGCGGGAGCAGGTGCGACAGCTGGAGGCAGAAAAGCAAGAACTGTTGTCAGATACCGGCAGTGCCAATACATCCCTCATCAGGCAGATACAAGCACTGGCAGCTCAGCTGTCAGCAGCACAAACAAGCACTGCTGAGCAGGAGCAGCTGCTGATGGCAAGGTTGCGGGCAGCTGAACAAGCGGCAGTGCAGGCAGCAGCTGCGGAGCGGGATTCTGCTGGGAGAGCAGCAGCAGCAGAAGCTGCTGTTGAAGCAGCAAGACAAGCGGCGGCGGCAGCTGTACAGGTGTGGATACCTCTGATGATTTTCACAATACCTTAGCAGCCGCATATGTTTGCCAGATGGATCGTCCCTGAACCAGCGCCACTTTGATCATCGGCTGTGCTGAGATAAACAGCGCAGATGTTGTGAGTTTCAGTCCTCTGTCTTCCCCTCTTTGGCTGTCCCCATCCCGGGCCGCTCAACACCCCACAACTTCCACTGGCCGCCTGTGTCACCTGGTGATCTGCCTGTGTCACCTGGTGATCTGCCTGTGTCACCTGGTGATCTGCCTGTGTCACCTGGTGATCTGCCCTGCAGGATTCTGTTGGCCTGAGGTCCCGGCTGCAGTCTGTTGAGAGGCACAGCAGGGCACTTGAGGCTGAACGGAATGGAGCTCAGGACAGACTTGCAGCAGGTCAGGTCAGGGAACAGGAGCTGCTGCAGGTGAGGAGGCTGCTTCTTCTGCCTGGGCCTGATGGCGCTGACAGACTGCAGGTTTTTCTTACAGACTGTAACAGCATTGCGACCCACATGTGCCATTGGCAAAAGGCCGAGGGTCGTTGAAGGCAGCGGCAGGTGTAATTGATTCAACATCTGGCTGCATTGGGGCTTAGCCCCTTCCATCAGTGACGTCACTATTGTTGACAATCATAGCAAGCACCCAGAATTTCTCTCGATATTCTCTCTTTTGAGAGGATATTTTTACATGTTGGCCTACAGTCACATGCAGCTGCCCCTGTGGCCGCTGCTGCATAGACCACTGTGTAGCTCTGCACATGCAGGAGCTTCAACAACAGCAGCGGCAGCTCCAAGAGCAGTTGCATGAAGCAGCCCACAAGATCCAGCTGCTCACTCGGGAAAAAGAATCGCTGCAGCAGGAGATTATCAAAGTCCAGGAGCAGCAGCAGCAGGCTGAGCAGGTAGCAGCAGACCAGGCTGCAGCTGCACTGGCTCAGTTACAAGCTGAGATGCAGCGGCTGGGCCACCTTCAAGTTTCCAAGAACAGCAGTAAACAGCAGCATCAGGAAGAGGTCAAGTCAGCTCACCCCCATGACAGCAGCATGAATGGGATTCTGCAGCAGCTTGGCTCCTTGGGCAGTTCTGGAGACAGTGGCCAAGGCAACGGCCCAATGGCCAGGCTTAGGTCCTCACGACAAGCAAGTCAGAAGCAGCTGCTACAGCTACAGTCAGGTAGTGGCGGATCAGGGGTGTTGTCCTCAAACCCTGCGCTTGCAGAGACTCCTGAGATTCAGCAGCTGCACCGCCTGGTGCAGCAACAACAGCAAGAATTGGCAGCAGCACTAGGGGAGCGAGATGCAGCAGCAGAGCAGTTGTACCAGGCAATGAGGCAGGCGGATGCTGCTGCAGCAGCTGTACAAGAGGCAGCGGCGCTGCGGCAGCAGCACAAGGAGCTTGAGAAGAAGGTGGGGATTTCCTTGGAATTCCTTGATGTGCATGCTGCTCCGTGCGTTGCAGTTGCATCTTTTTGTGGGTTTATCGTTGATGCACGGCTGTGTATGGGAACAGTCTCATAACATGTTGCATGTTGCTGAGGCTCAACATCATGACTCCTTGTGCCTGGTACCAGGCTGATAAAGAGTGAGCATTTTCATCAGCACAGGATGCCTTTTGACTGAGCAGCTGGTCATTTGCATGCACTTGCATGTCCAAGTCTGATTGTTCCTGTTTGATCATCGTTTGCTGCTGCTGTCATCGCTGTTGCAGCTTGAGGTTGCCATGGAAATCATTGGCGAGCGCAGCTTGCAGATAGAAGAGCTGGAAGCTGACATCCTGGACATGAAAACCATATTCCATGCCCAATTAGAGGAGGCCATGGCACAAGTTCAAGCGGCAGCAAATGGTGGCAGTGAAGCTTCAGGTCCCTTGCACAACCATGTTGCCAGCGTGGTTAGCTAGGCTAGGCTGCTGTGCGTCTCCATATATCCCCCTCCACACACACACACACACAGGGCCTCCTGATTTTTTCCCCATGTGCTTCTAAGACTGAAAGGTCGTGATGATTGTTTTGCTGACGTCACTTCAGTCTGAATCAAGACAGCAAAGTTGTGCAGGGCGTCTTGAAGCACATGAGTAAAAAGTTGAAATTCATTCATAAACGCCTCCTGATTTTTTCCCAAGTGCTTCTGATCAGAGCTTCTCATGAGACTGAAGGGCATGTTTCAGGCTTCTGGGTTTCCCACCTTATCCCGGACCACCCAGCCTACGGCCTGCGTGCTCCAGCATCCCGTCGGCAGCGATGGGTCCGACCGTCGGACTTGGAGTCATTGAAAGACATGTGGGGTTATGTGGGATCAAGTGGGGGACCTCCGAGGTCATCACGAGTTGTGATGTCAGTGGACCATGTGGGGTGAGGGGACTGATCACATTACAGCGTCCCCATTCTGGGTGAAGGTGCTGTACAAGGGGTGCAAGCAATGACGGTGCAACCTTGCCCATGTGTGCGCACACCACTTCTGTAACCCTATGGGGAGGGGATTCCTTCACTGGTGCGATTGACGTCTTCATGCAGTAGCTAGCAGATTGAGCTTCGCAACATCTAGTATAAGACTTGTGTCTGCATTCTCATGGCTTAGTTGAATGTTCTCATGGGTGAGTTCCTGTGCCGTAGCCTTCTTGGCATCAGTTCTACTGCTGCTGCTGCTGCTGCTGCAACAAGTTACCTCAAGGGTTTCCACCCGTAAGCAGCAGCCAACTGATGGCTCATGGGGGCACACCACTTACCTTTAGAGAGGGTGTGGGCGGGCCGAGCCATTTGGGGTGTGAGCCACGAGTCGGGCGGAGGAAGGGTACGGCCTCGGCGTCGCTTCGTAGCGCATGCTGGCGCAAAAGCAAGCAGACAGCAGGGGTTGCAGGGGCCAGGGAGCTGGCCGCTGACTGCTGCCGGGAAGAAGCAGAAAGCGAACTCAATCCGGCTGAATAACTGCAAGTTCAACTTGCAGAAGATCATCAGACTCAACCTCCAACTCAGACTCGAAAAGATTATGCAAAACATGCATAGCTGTAATTGGATTGCAACGCAACAACCAGCACAAATGAACAAATGCAGCCACAAGACGCTTATCTTGACCCATGAAACGTGCCACATGAGGACCAACTGTAGTGATAGAGTGATGCAAGGTGTCATGGCCACCAAACTGCTCAAGCAACGGGAGAAAACAGGACCGCACTTGGTTGTAAAACTCACACTCAAAAATCATATGAAACCCATCACCAACGGAACCTGATACACAATGTTGACAGTGGCGCAATTGTCTGGGCAAACGTTGTCCTGTGTCAGCATCAGTACTACTGATGCTGACCACCTACCTGTGGCAACAGGGAGGTCATGTGCACCCAAGTAAAAACGCAACAGAGATGACATGTGTGCTGCAGTGATACCTGCTGTACGTTGTATATGCAAAGGGCATGTGTTGTACCTTTCATTTTATCTGGTTGGTAACTTTTGACGGTTGAAACGCCTCTGGAGGCCGCCTAACGAGGCACCTTAAAAAAGCGATAAGCAGACTTGGCATTATGATGGGGGCGCCCCTTTGGGGCCAGGTTGTATGGTATGGCATAATATGATATCATGATGGTATGGGCAAGAGAGGCGTCGGACAAGGATGATGATGCGTGCATTGGGTCAAGATCAGCAACATCAACAAGGTTTTGTCCCCAGCCATGCTTTGCTTAAGGCTGTGATGCATGACAACTGGCAGCTGTCACGCCAGCCCCCGACTGCATCAAGTAAAGAGCTCTGGTGCTTTCAATTTGAGGGCTTTCTTGGGGTGGTACGTCAGTCGTTGGCCTCTATGGCTCACTTATCAGACAATCTGCGCCAGCAACTGGCTCATGCCACTGAAGCTTTATCTAATGTTCAACTTTTCAGGCGGGTAGATGCTGCCCTCCTCATCCAGTGCTTTGACTCGTGGTTTCATCAGAAGTGGTATGATGTGAATGACAACCCCAGGCTTGCACCCTCATTTAATGTCACCTTTAGCACTTACAAGAACCGGTTTGCTTCTGTCCCATTCCCGGACCTTGACATGGCTGCACTCTCCTCTTGGATGCATGAGGTGCCTGACTTGTCTGTGGGTGTTCACCCAGATCACTTGAGTAGTTTGCTTAGATTCAGACTGGCTGCTCATGATTTGCAAATATGTGCAGGACGATGGCAAGGTCAAGCTAGGGCCCAACGTGTTTGTAGTAGATGCTCTCAAGAGGCAGTAGAGGATGAGTTTCATGTAGTATTTGAATGCCCCTATTATAACTCACTGCGACAGACTTTTGCAGAATTGTTTTCAGCTTTTGGAGGGTGGGACCAATGCAGTACAACTGCCCGGCCTATCGGAGCTGATTTGTCCATGTTCATGCATCAGAAGCCCAGACTGCTTGCATCATTTTTGCATGCTTGTTGGCTCAAGCGCTGCAGCCCAATGGCAGCTAGAGTGTCAATACCAGAAGTTGAGGCGTCACTTGAAGTCTCGGATGATTTCTGGTCACTTCATAGTGAGGATTGGTTTGATTGTGTTGAGGAATACGATGTGGAGATATACCCCCCATGAGCGACTATGTTGGCTCCTCCGGGGCGCCCCTCTGGGGCCAGGTTGAATGGTATGGTATGGTATGG
>JABEVS010000528.1:5000-42331 GCA_018290735.1 Coelastrella sp. MACC-549 | reverse complement strand
CCGGCAGTGGTGGCGGGATGTACAGTGGTAGCAGTGGAGGAGCTCCTGTTGCTGGGCCTGGCAGTGGCCATCCCTTGAGCAGGTTTGGCAGCAGCATTCCCAAGGGAAGCTCCGGCGGCAGCAGCAGCAGCAGCAGCGGCGGGGGGGTGAGCGGGCGACGGCGGCAGGGGGGGGGGAGGCGCAACAGACACAAGTTGACAACTGTTGTCTCACTTGTCCCTCCTGTTCCAGCTGTTGTAACACTTCAGGTCCCAACCGCTCCAAAACCCCTTTCTGCACTTCAAACCTTGCTGCCAGATTGACAACACACGGCACATCATCAAACTGACCAGCATACAGCAGAACATCCGTTGCCCCTTTGCTGTGGCCGATCATTGAGGCGACTCGTCTGCAGAGTTTCTGTTCAATGAGATCCTTGGCACTGCGCAGCTCTTGAGCTTCCGACCTGAGGCACAGAAACAGACATGGGTTCACATGCACCGAGTGGCATTGCTGTGTTCTGTTCCAACAAGTGCGCTTTTGTCGGTTGCCAAGCACCATAACAGCCAGCCTGGTCAATCAGCATCTAGACATCCAACTTAACAGTAAATTGTGGAACTGAGTGCGGTATGGTGTCATCCCCAGTAATGTCTTGCTGAATTCGTCAGTATGCACTGTTTTGTTGGTTACATAAGTATGCGATAGGCTATATGTATGGTAGCTGTTGAGCCAGCAGTGCATATAGTGTGAGTTCATGTTGACAGAGGCGATGAATGCAGTAGACATTTCATGCCGGTAAAGTCTCAGATGCTGGCACAGCTGTTGCAGCACATACATTTCCTAGTTACTTCAAAACAAGCTCAAACCAAACACTGATAAATTCAACCCAAGGAGAAGCCCACTCAGCCCACTGTAGTAAGCGCACCTGTACTGCCCGTATCTGAAATGCCCTTCGCTCTCTCCGTTGCCTGAAAAGTCAAACCTAAGGCTTGACAGCTGACAAGAATTTGCCAATGCCGTTGCCAAGCGGACCAAGAGTTCACTTTGGCGCGTGGACATGTAGCCATGAGCCAGGATGACCACAGGTGGTTGAATGGGGTGTGACAGGCTGTTTGGGTCCTGCAGGGCTGGATCCGTTAAAGTGCCGATGAGCTTTTCTCCTCGGTGGTTCTGAGAGAACGGCAGCAGCAGCAGTAGTCTGCTGAGCTGCAGAGATGCAGAGATCCTTGTGCGCTTTTATTCAGTGTAGCAGCAAGCTCACATAGTCATTTACACGCTCTGCAGTGACTCAGAGAACCTATGCTTCCACCTCAGACTTATATTTCTTATTTACACAGTAAAAGAAGCCAATTTAGAAAGTGGGCACGACTGGAGCGAAGCAGCATCTCCTGATATCAGGTTTACTAGTGCAGTACCACTGTGCTGATGCCTGCCAGCGTCCAATGTGCATGAGAGTGCGGGATACTTGCAGCATTACGCATCACCACGACAATGGTACAATGCTATGCGTTGATGTCAAGTAGGAACATCAAACATCTGATCCTATTGACCGCCCTCTACTGACCAGAAATTCAACATGTGTCTCTTGGGCTCTAAGTGCTGTTCTAATTGCGAAGCGTACTGGCCAGCGCGCCATCGGCCAAGACATTCTCTCAAAGCCACTACACCTGGCACGTGTTGCACCTTGCTTACTGGGTTGCAACTGAGAACTGCGCATGCTGGTGACGCTGCTGCTGCAGTTGCAGATTGAGCAGGTGAAGCCTGTGCAGTACGTTACCGGGCACCCATGAACGCAGGTAAGTGGATGCATGAATGGGAGTGCACCAGCTGTTTAGCTTGATGTCTCCACATGCTCACGGTAACCCGTACCTCCCAGCATATAACCGTTGGTACGTCTCCCGCGTGGTGGGTCTGCTCTACTGCAGCTTTTCGTTTGGAAATCTATACAGCTGGTATTGATTGATCGTTGACTTGGAAGTACATAAACCTGTCGCAAGCACAGCAGCATCAATCACCTGAAGATACTACGCAACTGCTTGAACACCAGCAACTCGTTGTTACACTGCAGCTTTGCAGAGGATTCTCGGCAATATGCTTGAAGGAGCTGCAAATTCGTCCGCAGCCACCAAGGCCTGTCAAGCAACCGCAGCACGCAGATGTACACTACACTTATTTCCAATAGCTTGCAGGAGCTCAGCAATGCGATGTCACGCTTCCTTGATACGCATAGATAGTACTCGGACGGCGTCATCATGTCCCAATCGCAGTGCTGTGCTCTGCCAGGCGGTTCCAGCTGATGAACAGCATGCAGCAGATCACATCAACGAGCCCATTCAACAACGAGTCTCTCACAGCAAGCATACTCAGCCTCACAGCAGTGAATTCGTCAGCAGCGATGAGTGTCCAAGCTCGTCGACGCGTTGGAGCAGAAGCAGTAGGCGGGAGCTGGTGCTGCAGAGTTCTATAGCACCCCTGCTGGTTCAGATGATAATTGGCAGCGATGATGCCACCACCATCGTCAACAGTGTATTATCCGCGTACGGCCTACCGACATTCAAAGCAACAGCAGGGTTCAAGCTGTATGAGTGAGTGTCCGCATTGCAACAGCTTGAGCCGCTGTTTGCTTGTCTCAGTCCTGACTGTTTCTCCGCCAGGCCCGTAGTACACTTGCTAGGCAGTTGGCTTCTCTTAGGAATCAGCCAAGCACAGAAGCAACAGAGCAGACACGCAGTTGTATGGCTAGCTAGCATAGTACTTAAGGGCCCACCCACCTTTTCCCCTCTACAAGAATCATCAGCAACTGATACCCCCTGTACCCCCACTGTATCATATTGACCAAGTCTGTCGATAGCTGCTGCCTGCCTTTCACATTTGTCCCTGCCCGCTGTCTTATTGGGTTGCAAGGTTGAGTATGATTGCCTCCTGCTTCCTTCCTCCAAAGATTGCTGCTGCGTGCTGTGTGCTGTGTGCTGTCTACTGTCTGCTGTGTGCTGTGTGCTGTGCTCTGTTCCTGCTCAGCGAGTTCGAGGATGATTTCACATTTGAATATCCCAAGAGTTGGGTGTCTCGGCCCAACACCCTGCGGAAAGGCGTCTACATAGGTGACTTCCAGGTATCTTGGCGCTTCATATGAAAGGCTTTCAATCATTGTGAATGTGGTCTTGGCACTTCCTCTTGAGGAGAGCGATCATGAATCATAAGCAGCTGATGAGCTCAGCCAATGTCCTGCAGCAAATGCAGAAGCAGCCCTGCAGCCCAGCAACAGCAGCGCTTGCCAAGCTCAGGCTGTCAACAGCAGTTGCAGGCTAGCAGTGGTATCAGCATGTGGCAGCAACAGGCTTGCAGCCATGACTGGTGACAGTTTTGCTGAAAAGCATTGTGCAGAGTATGCCAGATTTAGGAGAAGCCGCCGTCAGCAGCAGCTAGGTATCCGGCCTTGGGAAAAGCAAGCAGAGCAACTGATAGACTTCTGTCAGCAGGACGGCACAGGCTGCATTTTAATTATTGAGTTGATGTAAGCAACAGGAAGAATTCACACGGCATACATAGCACTGTCATTGTGCATTGCCGGTGCACATCATCATGTTTCCAAAGACATGCAGCGGTTTGTGCTGCCCTTCACTGAAGCAGAAGTCTGTGTTTTGCAACATCACTTATCTCATCACAGAACTGCTAAGAGTTCCTCGTGATGGCTCGTGTGCTGCTGCGTTGACAGCATTTGCTGCTGCTGGTGCCTGCTCTGCAGACTGCTGACAAGGTCTCAGTGGAGGAGCTGGATCTCCCTGTTGACAACAATGACATTGCCACAGCTGCAGTAGCAGCCGCGGTCTACCCTGGTGGTAACAAACTGGTTGAAGACGCCACCATAACACTGCCAGCTAAGAGGTTGATCAGAACAAGCGTGCAGGTAGTAGATGGGCAGGAAATCATGTACCTGGAGTTTCCATCTGAGACTGTGACACGATCAGGTCAGCAAGTGAAAGAAATAGAGCCATGCAACATGAGATGAGTTGGCAAATGAATCGACATGCAAAAGGTCAGTGTGTTGTGTTTATTACCAAGCAGGGACTGCTGCTGCATCCGCCAGCAGCGACAGCAGGTCAGCACAAGTGGGCAGTGGCCAATGGCAGGCAGGTGGATGTTATCCCTTGACCATATGCACACAGGCAATTGCTGTGCTGTTTTCAGTTCTTGTCAGCTGACACGATCTACAGCTACGACTTGCTGGGCAGTTCACACGGGGAGCAATGACGAGCAAGCCTGCTGTTGTGCTGGCTGGTTCATGGTGTGTGCAGGCTACAACATCAGGCGGAAGAACTTTGCTGCAGCAGCAGTGAAACGTAACAAGCTGTATACCATAGCCGCAAGGTGGGTAGCCAGCGGTACTGCCAGTAGCTGCTGTCATGAAGTGCAGGACTTCATAGCACCGACCTTGACCACCTTCGCAGTGATCGGCTGACAGCTGTCAACAGTGGTAATGACAAAGGCGGGCAGATGCGCATATAAACTGATCTAGTACGCAGCAGTTACGAGATAAACAGCGTAAGCTGATCAGCTGCAGGCAGTGTGGCACTGTTGCATGGCTCTATCTCTTTTACAGTCTGTGTCTTGCAGAGTGATGTAGTTGCAACTGCTGCTTCACTGCTGTATCTGCGCCTCTATTCGCCTTTCTTCTTGGTTCCGTTGTTTTCAATGCAGTGCTCGGAGTGATCAATACAATGAGGACAAAAAGCAGTTGTTGCAGCACATTGTCCAGTCCTTCAGACTGAGATAGATGAACAGGGCGTTGTTTGCTGGCGTTACCGCAGGTCCAAATTGCACGTGAGCAGAAGAGCTGCTAGATCTGTGTGTTTGTTATTGGTAGCTAGGCTTGCAACCTATCGCGCAAGTACCTTCGGCATCCATCTGAGAACAACAATGCTGGCACATCAACGCGCCTGCAGCTTTGCCCATTCACGCACTGTTGTGTTACGCGGATCATTTGTTTGATTTACCAGCTATACAGAAGGGGCCAGCCAAACGCAGCCACGTGTTCTCGGAAAGCTGCCACCACATAAGTCAACCGAATGATTCCGGTACCCCGCATGTTGACTCATAGGGCTGAATATGCGCTGCCTCTGTCAGACGAATCCTCTGCGCGACACACGCCCTGGAACCCTTCACTACTCTCAGCATAAGGTCGCCTCTGTGTGCAACGACGTCGCCTGCACTGCTGTACTGTTCACGTACCGGCAGCATCGTACCACCCACCTCCCATTTCCTGTTCCGAGTTGCATTCGAGAGTTACGGAACACCATGCGCGCTGCTGTGTGCGCTGCCCTGCTGGTTGCAGCGTTTGGCTGCAGCTGCATCCAAGCTGCTCGTTTTCCCAGTGATGAGCTGACTATTGGCCAGAACGGTTGGATGCCCAGCCCAACCAACTGGCAGGTAAGCAACCGTTTGAGCGAGATCTGAAACTTTTACGGTTGCAGAGTGGCTCCTTGCACGGTGCATTGTAGTTGCGTGCTAATGTGCTTGCTGAGAGCAGATCGTCTGGATAATCGGCTGCAAGGACTGGATGCATGCATTGTTTTCAACGCGTATGCTGCATTCACCGTGCATTCGCCACTTTGCTCGTTCTCGCCCTCTCTCCATGCTCAACAAGTCAATGCCCCTGCCTGCCCTGCTTCTGCTGCTGCTGCTGTCCTCTTGTCACTGCCATTGCTGCTCAAAACCCCACCTCAAACTGCACTGGCCTGTTGTCACCACTTGATGCGATTCTTCTTGGCTCCATGATCCTCAACACACATTTACCAGAGGTGGATGCACTGGCACAAGCACGAGAAGGGTGACAAGCAGGCCTACTTTGCCTTCCGCTACTATGTGGAGCCTGATGACCACAAGGTGGGCAGATGCTGCTGTGCCGCACTGTACCTGAAGTTGCTGCATGAAGTTGCTGCATTTGCCTTGCCACGGGGCTCAGCAGTGCCATATACCTTGCATCTAGAGCCAGCTGGCCAGTCACACAGCCGCTGGAGGCCCAGCAAAGGTTATAACAATGTACGTGCTCATCCAACAACTTGTATGCCCTGGCAGTGCATTGTCTGCTGCCTGAAAGGCTGATGAGCCACCATGAAGCTGCCTCTGCTACACCAGCAGGAGTGCTGTCTGTTATCATGCGCCACATGTCCCCCCTGCAAAAGCCCCAGGGTACTCATATCATGTGCCGGGCATCACAACACAGCAACCCACACTGTAATGATCTCCTGTGCAACCTGGCTGTGTCCTCGCAGTGTCACCCTGCTGTATTCACACAAGTGCCAGCCTAGATCGAAAACAATTGCTCTCCATTCACAAGAACATAATGTTGGCTGCTGCACTCTTTAATTGCAAAGCCATGTTGCATGACACTGTCAAAACAGGGCAACTTGGTGTGTCTGATCTTGGTAGTAATTTTTTAATTTTATGTTCTGCAGGACTTTGAGGAGGCCTGGCTTGAGCTTGAGGAGGCCACGTCTGAGGAGAAGGGCAACCTGATCTTCGACCTCAAGAAGCCCCTCAGCAACAATGTGGAGTACATTGGTTACGGAGAGTGGGAGAGCTACGAGTGAGTGATGCTGCTTTCTGAACAGTACTGTCACACTAGTGTGAAAGCACTTCATGGCTGGCAGAGTATGTGGTGTAGCTGCAAGCTGCATTGCTAGACTGCAGTACAATGCAATACAATGCAGTACAATCTGTGGGGCTTTGCGTCTCTTGCATGCCAAGACCAGCCAGTCTTGAACAAATAGACTTCCACATGGGACCAGCCAGTCTTGAAGAACTAGACTCCCACATGAGCAACTGTTCAGAGACCAGCCAGCCTACTGCTAACTATCCTAATCTAATTCTTGTTTCTGCTTGGTGCCCAGTCATGATGCTGGCAGACAAGTTTTCATCTGATGTATCTCTGAACAGCACCTCTTGATTCTGCCAACTATGCCCTTTCATACTCAAGTGCTGGTTTAGGGTTTAGGGTTTCAGGGTTTAGTAACTCAAGGAGAGCTAGATTTAGTAGTATTTGTCTCTGTTGGGACTGCAGGCATGATTCTCATACGATCGGAGCGAATATTGAGAGTCGACTCCCCACTGCGAGTGCTGCTGCTGCTCTGCTGCTGGTTCTTGCAGGGATGCCATGGACCACTATGAGAGTGAGCACGTCCAGAAATTCATTGAGAAGCTGGAGGAGATGGACGTTCCATACACAATGGTGCCACTCATCAGGCCCGATGTTCCAGAGCTGGTGAGTGATTGCTGTAATCATTGTGACTGAGACATCTGTCACTTGAAGCTGGACTCATATCGCACTGACCTCCAGAAGAACTTGTTTAATCAAGAGAACTTACAATCAGCAGTACAGCTGCCTTACAGCGTGGCACATCATGCCACGTGCAGTACAGCCTGAGCTTTTCAACCAGAATGGTAAATGTTTCAAGGCATGTGAAGGAGTTTTTTGGTATCTTTCACCAAGAGATCTGTGCAGAGACCTTGGCAGAATCAACCATTCTTCTTCAGTGGTGCAAAAGCTGGCATAGTAGTTTTCATCTAGCTCTGTGCTGATTAAGTTGTGCTGTTCTGCCATAGGACTAAATTAGCCAACGTCTCCCTCACTCTGCTGCACACGCGCATCCTCTCTCGCTGACCTTCCAACAGGCCCAAAGCATCTTACTTCACTTTAACTGCCTGCCCAGTGAATTTCTTTTTGTCTTGATCTGATGTTGTATGGTTTCCTGCAAGCAGGCCCCTGAGAAGGAGCAGGAGGATGAGGAGCAGCAAGCCCACGTGCTGATCCGCTACACGGTGCCACCCCACGCCCAGGATGAGTTTGAAGAGGCTTGGGAGAGGGCAGAGAAGGTGGGAGAGGCTGAGACTGGTGTCATGAATTGGTTGTTTTCAAAACATAAATACTCTTTCTACTAGACTTCCTGAGTATTACTCGGCATGTGGTTGTTCAAGGCTGGAACAGGTTGATTCTGCTATTGCTGCCGCACCTGTAGCACAAGCATAGCGCGTCAGCTGTGTGATGCATATACTTAGATATCTAAGTCAAGTCAAGCCAAGCATTGCTGACGCGGTGAAATCAATCTGACTGCTGCCGCTGCTGCCATTTCTTTTCTGTCGGAATGTTTCAACATGCAGGGCACCGAGGAGGAGAAGGGTGCCCACATCTACTCCCTGCGCAAGGTGTTCAACAACAACTATGCCTACTACGCCTACGGCACCTGGGACTCTATGCATGACTTCCAGTCACACTTTGAGTCTGAGCATGTGCATGACCTGCGCAAGACTCTGGACAAGCATGGCATCGTGTGGTTCCTGTCACCTCTGAAGAAGATTGGACACCAGCCAGAGTAAATGCAGCAGGTCTTTCCACTTGCAATGCAAGCAGAGAGTGTGTCGTCTGGAACTGAAAGCAGTTGGCCCTGACTAGAGCTTCATTGCAAGTAAGTTTTGCTAGTATGCAGTAGTCTTGTTGCAGTGGATGATCTCCTGCTTAATGGGGAGTATAAGGGTAGTGCTGCAGGGAAGAGTAGTATCGGGTTATGCCTACAACAGTCCCCAGATACTGTTTGTTTGTTGCTTGAGTGGGAACTTTGAAGCCAGTGGTGCCCCCATCATGACTCATCGGATGTCATTTTGCAGAGGGCCCTATAGATATATCTATCAGGCAGATATGCCTCAGAGGCGTACGTGCTCAGGCTTTTGTGCATTACGGCGAGTAATGGTTAGGTGTAACTACAGCCTGTCGCGCATATTTTCCAGGCATTGGATGTGCATGTTTCTCAGGCTGCGGGGCTGGTGATAATATTCACCACACTGCAATAGGTATCCTGGATGCTGTGTGCCCTGCTGGCACTGATATTTGCACCTGCTATGGAACGCAGAAGTGTTGTGTTGTGCAGTTGTCTACGTTGCAACGGCATTTGCTGCCTTATGCATGCCCTCACAGGTGTTGCCATTTCCTTGCATTGAGTATGTTGGTGACTGCATTGCTGGTGCAGTAAGGCAGGGACGAAAAGGTGCCCATGAGCAATTTTGTTGGCTCCTGCTGGCTTTGTCTGAAAGAGGCAAGCTTGTATGATACGCATGGTATGGAAAGAAGTAAATGGAATGTAGATAGCATGTGGATGTATGCCAGTGGCCACACTTAGTAACTTCGGCATCAGTATGTTCTTGCTATGAGGACAGCCCTGCACAGGATGCTTTGTTGATATACTGAGAATCCTGCAGTATATAAGACGTAAGCATGCACATGATGGCTTCAAGCCAGTCATCATTGGTGATAACAACACTGCTGTGCAGTGCTTGCAGCTGCCTCCATGAGTGTATTGCGCAGAGCAGATCTTCCACTTTGCTTGGAATGTAAGCCGCTTGTGGTTGTGATCATAAGTTGTACGTACTGTATATTGGCTTGTTGGTGATCTGGTCGTTGCTACCGCACTGTAACATACTGTTGTCTACATCAAATGTACAGCGGTCAGGATCTTGATAAAAAGCAGCAGCATCTACTACTGTATACCGGGTAGCTCAATGGTAGAGCTTGGGCTTTGATTGCTGGAGGTCTGGTTCCGAATCCAGCCGGGGGGGGGCTGGACTCACTCGGCGAGTGCCCATGGAACCGGCTAGTCTGTGAGGATGGACCGCATCCCATCATTATCCCAGAAGTGTGGCAGTTGCACAGGGGATGCTGCAGATTCAGAAGGGGTGCGCTCACCGTCTGTGGTACACCCATCACCTAAACTAGTCACAAGTTTACAGCTGACAAACAAAGTGACTTTAATACAGCTATTTCCTGCTAGAAATTAGTTCTGTAGCTGATTGTGATGGGCGGCGCTAGTGTGCTATGAAACAGAATTATGATGAAGACAAATTCAGCTGCCGTAAAAGAGCTGTCGTAAAAGAGGATGGTGATAATTGATTAGACAATCCGCCTGCGAAACAGCGGGCGCGAGGCTGATGGCAGTCAATGCTATGGCTGATGGTATCAATTATTATTATTATTAAATTCAGCTGCCGCGTGTTAGTCATTGCAAACGCCGCGATTGCTGCCTCTGTTGCTGTTAATACTATACTGTTAAACATCTACATGATGTTATGGCCCTTGTCGTTAGAGCCCCCGTTGTTGCTGCAGCACAGAGAACAAGGGGAGAGAGTACAGCTGCTGTGATTAGCTGGCACATATCTTGCCTGCAAAGGAAACAATGCAGAGCAAACCCACTGCCTTGCTGATGTTGGTTTCTGCAGGTGTCAGTGCTGACTTCATCTTCCATCGACCCGTCAATGCCATCCAATGGCTTGGTCTTTGTGAGCTGGCTGGGATCAGTCGACTCGTCAAGTGAATAGGAATTGCCGTTCTGTGGCGCATCGAAGCGGGCTAGCTCTGCGGGACTGTTGTCAGGTAGCCTTTTTGTGGCTTCCATGCTGTTCATGGATGCAGGTGGTGGTTTTTTTGTTGTAGTGGACTGACTGATTCATGTTCGGATGCTGCAGGCTGCAAACAGCAGGTCAGCGATCAGCAATCATGCATATGCGTTGATACTCATCAATGCTGTAGCTGCTGGTCGGCAAGTGTCATCGCTACCAATGCAGCATTACCAGATCAGAAGCAATGTGTAAGGTGGGGCCATTGCAAAGAAAACCAGCTGTTGAGCTTGTCAAGCTGACATTGAGGCTACTTAGACAAGTTAGAGCCTTAAAGGTACAAATTAAAGTCACCTCTCATGTTTCTCATGCCAACCCACGGACTCCTGTCTGGCTGCAGAATGCACACCGAACAGCAGCTATTCGGACAACGTTTTCCCGATCAACCTTCAAAAATCAAAAGAATGGGATATTTATTGTACGTCAGCAGCACATCCCTGCTGGTGTGAGCACTCTCTCACTCTGACATGCAACGGACAGACAGCAGGCTTTGAGCGTCGCCACAGACTTCGGAGAAACCATCAAGCAGTGAGGCGATAGATAGTTATCCAGCAATAATGTTGACGCATTCGGGATATTCACAAGGCCCTTCCCCAACATTCCGCAACCAAGCCGTCGAAACCAAGCCGTTGTGAGCTGAAGTTATTAGGATGCAGGCACGTAGTTTCAGCACGCCTCGTAATGGCAGCAACGCGGTCCAGTGTAGGCAGCTGCGTAGCAAGTCAGCGGTGAGCCCCACTTACAGCAGTCGCTGATGATGACAGCTGAGCTGGCTACATGAGTGCAACCGGGATTCGCGCACATTCACATGCCGCACTACGCTAAATTCATTATCTGCCTCTACTTATGTTCATGGATATTCGCTGGTGATGAATTCAAGGCATAGGCATGACTTTGCCTGCATTGCTCCTGTACTGACATGCTGCTGCTCCCAACCCTGATGCTTTACTTGATATGGCAGACTAATGGGCATCTCGCAGTTGTCAATCGTCATCAGAGAGCTTTCACAGTGCTGGTGCAGGCGGCAAGACGCGAGTACGAGGTAAGCACTCGTGGTGTTGGCCAGCAGAGCATCAGCAGCAACAGCCCACAACAGCTGCAGGTCACCACGTGTATATCTGATCCCTATACCTCTTATTGTTGAAATTCAACGCCATACGAATAAACATACCACATTACAGCTGCTTCAAAGCAATATGAAACATACACAGCCACCTGCATCACAATACCTCGGTCTCCAATAACTCACTTTCTGTTTTATTCTTCCACACCCGCGAACACTTTCTCACTCCACAGCCCCTGGGTTACTCAGCATCATATACGACATATATTTTTGTTGAAGCTTACTATCCTGCGTCATTGTCATTGTCATTGTCATTGTCATTGTCATTGTCATTGTCATTGTCATTGTCATTGATCCAGGTCGTTCGTGAGCAGCTGCCAGGCAACAAAGTGACTCTCAGCATCACAGTACCAGGCTCATTATGCCAGGAGGGATTCACAAACACAGTCAAAATCATGAGGAGGTGGGGAGCAGCTGCAATGCTAACAGACAAATGTCTGCACACATAAATGCGCCCTTAAGCGTGCTGATTTAGAGATGGACATGCAGTCTAAACTGGGGCGCACTAGCTGTTTCCACAGCGGCAGATTCCACAGCAGGAGTGTGAGCCTCTGTGTGGCGGTATACAGCAGCTGCAGCTCCCCAGCAGCCTGATGGCATCAAGAAATACAGTAAATCACTGACTGCTGCAATGCCACTAGGCCAGAAACAGTAGCAACTGCCGGTGGCAAAAGCACTTGCGACAATACAAGCACTCACAGCAGCAGCAGCAGCAGTTTGACAAGCCACTGCTGTCTCTTGAAGATTGGCAGAGCACATGCAGCCGATGTTTAGAACAGTACAGCTGGGCCTTCTACCAGAACAGCAGCAGTAGCAGCATCAGAAACAGCATCAGAAACAGCAGCAACAGCAGCATGTAAGATGCCTAGCATGACAGATGCATAACTATTATCGAATGCAACCTGTACAGCTGGCACATATGTGTGGCAATCCTGAACGAACCATTATATATAAACCCTGCCTGTGTTGTTCAACCGCTGCATGTGTTGTTAAACCGCTGCAGGGATGTTGTGGGTCCTTTAAAGGGGTTTAGGCAGGACAAGATCCCACTGAGTGAGATCATCAGCCGGGTTGGAGGCCAGCAGGCCTTTGATGCCGCAGTGCTGGAGGAGGTGCTGTTGAGGACCATGGGGGATGTGAGTGGTGCCAATTTATATATATCACATCACATGTTATATATATTATATTACATCTTATATATATTATATTATATTAAACATTTTATATGTCATAAATTCTCACACATTGTCCCCAACGTGACATTGCAGCTGACTGGAACATGCACTGATTATGGCCACTCACTGCACTGTGCATGTGTTTGTGATTAGACTCTCTCCCCCGTCATCTGACCCTCAAATATTCACTGCTCGTCATCTGACCCCCAGCTATTCATTCCTCGTCATCTGACTCATAGTTAATATGTTGTTTCCTGCAGGTCATGCCTATTCATGCTGCACGCATGCTGCCTGGCAGTGAGCAGATCACAACTAACATGGCCCAGCTGATGGCCAGCTTCGACCCAGCTAAGCCACTCACATTCCAGGTGACTGTCGATTTTTTCATCTGATGAAATAATCCTTTTTTATCAAGATACAGTGGTGTTTATGTAGCATGATGTTGTACTAGAATCAGTAAACTTCAAGTGTGTCCACCATGGCTGCTGGATTCCAGTGACAGCAGCAGTGGAGTACTTCAGGAGTCAGAATCTAATGCAGCACTGTGGTGGATAACACCCTTTAAGTGAGGGCTGGAGTAGCTGGCATGCGCAAGGTGGATGTATTGGTATGTCAGGCAGCAGTACCATACCATACCATACAACCTGGCCCCAGAGGGGCGCCCCGGAGGAGCCAACATAGTCGCTCATGGGGCAGTGTAGCTGATGTATTCAAAGACACCATGTCATTCCTGCTGCTGCTGCTGCTGCTGCTGCTGCTGCTGCTGCTGCTCCAGGTGTCATACACGCGCTTGCCGGAAGTTGAGTGGGCAACATCATACCAGGACATTGTTATAACAGTGCAGGACACAGGTACATCAATTGTCGAGTACAACTGAATCTGAAAGATGCAGCTTGAGTACTGCTGTTGCGCACTCATGCCAACTCACACCATGTAACATACATATTAAAGTATAATCACAGCATTTGGAATCCGCAGACTTGCTTCTTATATTCTCACAACATGATTCGACTGCAGGCAACCTGCAGACTGACACAGCAGCCGCTGAGGGGCTCATCCGGCAATATCTGAAGCAGGAGGGACAGAAGCGAGTGGTGGCAGATCGCGGCTTTGCTGATGGAGATGCTGCCATCATCAACATGGTCATTGCACCAAAATCAAACCCTGCGGCACCCTACCCAGGGCTGGAAAAGGAGAAATTCTACTTTGATGCTGACCAGGACATGCTGGGCATGACACAGGTCAGTGTAGATTTGATTGGAATAAATATTCTGCTTTATTCCTATCAAATCACCAAATATCTGATTACTTAATTGGATTAAGAATATATATTTTTTTTGTTTGCTTTTGTGATATTTTCTGCTTGATTTGGCCTCACAATGAGCTGCTTTATATGTAAACTGCTCCTTGTATATTGAACATTTTCCTCCCAGCTTGCTGCACATCTTCACTCGGTATCAAACATGTTATAACATGTTATATACAATCTCTGTCCATCTTCCTGTGTGTGTACTATTTCTTGCAGCACATGGTGGGCATGGTTCCTGGCGAGGAGCGTCGCTGGGAGTTTGTGTTCCCTGATGATTGGCATGTTGACTTGTGGCGGGGTCAGACAGCAGTGGCTCATGTGAAACTGGTGGAACTCTTCAGCTACATACTGCCAGAGGTAAGCGACCACATTGACAGCACACACACACATGCTGATTAAAACTTGAATTCTATTTTCTTTCTTCTGTTAAAATTTGGTTCATTTTAATTCTATTTTTCAAAATTATTGGAAATTCACTTGTATCAATTGAAATTCAGAAATAAACTTATGTTTAAAAACATTTCTGGACTTATTGCCAGGCCTGCCTACTGGATATTATCCGCACACCTAACCTTTAACTCCAGGGAACTGGAGAGTCAGACCTGGTTGGGTGCGATCTTGTTTCATGGTGCTGGTCTGGTGAACCTCTGCTGATGCTGATGCTGCTGGCATGTTGGCTATGCACCAGATTTCATCTGCTGCTGCTGCTGCTGCTGCTGCTGCTGCTGTCATGTATGCAACTCCCTATACACCACTTGTGTGCAGTTTGATGACGAATTTGTTGCCCGGCACTACCCTCAGTTTGAGTCAGCAGCTGACTTGAAGCAGAACCTCATCAGCAGCACAAGCCTGGCCAGGATGAAGGATGTGGAGGCTCAGATACAGGACGCCATTGTGACCCAGGTGGGCCCAGGGTTAGGGTTTAGGACTATTTATTATTTTAGGATTTAGGGACAGAGACAGTGGCACAGTATTATATAGTATTATATACTTTATCATGTATTGTACATAATGTGTCATCATTTATTTATGTATCACATGATCTATCGATGTGTACATCTATTTACTTAGATTTTTTTTGTGTTGTTGAATGCTATTGGAAAACAATTTATTATCAAAGGCTACCAGAATATGGGTTTCTTGTAGGCATCCTTCAGCAGTGAGTGAGCTGTTTTTCTGGTGCAGTCTGCAGAATGAGATGCTTGCTCTCTGAGTCAAGTACCACAACAGCATGGCCGCCATCTCCTTGCATCTCTTGAGTCGCTACCAGGAGGCACACTGCTGGCAACCCAGGAAATGCAAGGAGGTGCTGGCCCTGATTTTGTGGTACTTGTCAGAGAACAAGAACTCAAAGAATGCTGTGCTCTACACCAGGGGTAATATCAATAGAAAAGTTATTACTAGAATACTTATATCTCACTACCCCTGCTCTATACCAAGCACAGGCGGAGCACAGTGGGTGTGGGTTGCATTTTCTTGTCTGAACCTTTCTAGACCGCATGCCCTGGTCCAATAAGACCACAGCCACAAGCAGCAGTCTTGTTGCATGCAGCTGTTGAGGTAGAGCCTGCTGCAGTAGAGCCTGTAGTTTGCATGCAGCTGTTGAAGTAGAGCCTGCTGAAGTAGAGCCTGTAGTTTGCATGCAGCTGTTGAAGTAGAGCCTGCTGCAGTAGAGCCTGTAGTTTGCATGCAGCTGTTGAAGTAGAGCCTGTACTTGCAGCATTCTCAAGACTCTGTGTCACCATTCATTGGTTGGTTGCTGTCCGAGGTTGCAGCTTACTCCGAGTCACAGACGGCGCTCTCCCACTGCTGGATCCGTATAAGTAAATTGCTACCCATATATGTAGATTGCTTGACGGCTGTTTGAGCTCGTACAAACCCTTCTCATTCTGCAATTTCCTTATACAGTGCAACTGAACTTCATTTCCCCCCTGTTTTCTTACTTTATCGCAACAAAACCTGTTTGTTTTTCCTTATCAAAAACTGAGTTCAGTTCAAAACCATTCTGAATATTTGTTGTGTCTCTCTGCTGTCAGGTGTCTGCCTGTGTGGCAAGTACGATCCCTGAGCCCCTGCTTCAGGTCCAAGGGGAAAAGGAGTACCAGGCCAAGCTGTTGGACCTGGTGCAGCGGGGTGTGGCCCGCCCTGAAGATGTGGAGCAGCAGCTCACACCAGAGGCACTGGAGGCCTTCATTGCATCAGAGTGGGTTTTTTTTACTAGTATTACTAGTAATACTAGTAATGATCATCAATATCACTACTGGTTATATTATTGTTAATGCTAATAACAGTTTAGAGTGGGTTTTCTTTTGGGGGGAGTTATGGTGCCTCGGCGGTTGGTTTCTAACACAGTGTTACATGACAGACTGTCATCATGCGCTGGATGACAATAGCTTTGCCTTTCGGCTCGAAAAATGGAGTGGGTTTGATGCGGTTCTGTTGTTAGGACCTGTCCACTAACTCTACAATTTTTTAATCAAAAGTCAATTATTATTTCTGGGAAAAGAGTGTCGTGGGGGTTGGGGTGCCTGATTATGTGTCAGCCCTCCCTGATGGTTGTGCAGCTGTGCATGTGCCAAGAAGAGAAGGAGTCAGGAGCAGCAGGAAAAAAAGAACGAAAGAGAGAAAATCAATATGGCCAGGGGTCACACTGTGGAAGAGATTTTGGCACAGCTGTGTGTTGGTTGCTTGCCAACAGTGATGTTGTGTCAATCGTGGGCACATGCTGTTGCTGGCCGCTGAGATATGGTGACCCCCTGTTGCTGTTTTGCATTGTATGCTGCTGTAGGCGCATGGGCTTGGAGGAGCGCTGCCGCTACATTCTTGCTGCGGAGGCCATAGCTGAGGAGCAAGGCATTGATGTGGACATTGAGGGCCTAGATGAAGAAGTCCAGCGGGCAAAACAGCAGTGCAAAAAGGACGGTATAGACTTTGATGAGGAGGTCTACAGGCAGGAGACGATTGAGAAGTTGAAGTATGCTGCCGTGATGCAGTGGCTGCAGCAGAATTTGAAAGTTGAGGTGTTGCCGTGGGGTGGAGAGTCGGGACAGGTGCAGCAGCAGACAGAGGTAGCTGCTGTATGAGCAGATACCCGGATGTAGTTTGCAGGAGGTTGAATTCGTCGTTAATCTGTTAGGTATAATCGGCAGTAGCATTTTGATGATGGACGATCACGAGCAGCAATGCTTGCTAATCAATGAATGCAGCATATGCTCCCAGGGCCCTGGTATCCCGCTGTCGTTATGACATGCTATCAGCCATGGTTCTTGCGTCTGCTGTTGTGTCATGCATTGCCTTTGACATTGTTTCCAAGTACTGAACGGCAGCTGACGGGACCTTGCGTTCACACACTGCCTGTGCCACCTGGCAAGGAGCTCCCGTACCACGAAACCGTCGCATGCCAAACTCTTTCCAGTGACTTGTTCTACTCGTTGAAGGGCACCTGTGAACGTTGGCCGTCAGGCCTCTCATCACACACGCAGCATCTTCTGACTCGATGCACACTGGCATTCAGAACGCTTGCCAGTATACAGCCAAGACACTCAGAACCGGCTGCAGCCGTTGCTTCCGCCTACCAAGTTCACATACCAGGAGCATGGCCAGTACGGATCAAGCAGGCAGGGCCAGCAGCTCAGCAGATGACAAGCAGCAGGTATGTCAAGACAGCAGCTGTGCAGGTACCACTGCGAGTCGTTTGTGAGAGTGCAAATGAGACAATCGGCTGCTTCTCAGTACCTCTTCGTTTTATCGACGCTCATCACGACATCAGCTGTGCAGAAGACTTCTACCATGCTGCCTTTTGTGCAGTATGATTTCGGCCCCTATCCCATCAGTGCTGCTGAGGTGTTTGCCAAGACACAGCTGTCATTCGCTTTTGTCAACCTCAAGCCGATAGTGCCAGGTAGGGAGTCAAAGCTTGAGCTGTTCAATCACTATCCATATCAGCCTGCATTGACACAGCCCTCGGTCACATCTGGCATCAGCAGACACCTCTGCTTTATCATATCTATGGCTAACTCAGCATGCACGGATGTGATAACAGAAGCAGGATGTAAATGGCTGCATGTAATTGCTGCATGTAATTGCTGCATGTAATTGGCTGCATGTAATTGCTGCATGTCATTGCTGCATGTAATTGGCTGCATGTCATTGCTGCATGGAAACTGCCAGCCAGGACTGTAAGTACACTATGCTTGTGATCATGCTCTATGCACTCGCTCTCTCTCTCTGCCACTCTTTCTGCCACTCTTTCTGCCACTCTTCTTCTCAGTCGATGTCTTCAGCTGCATCACCCAAGAGCTGGTGCAGGCATACACATCCTGCAGTTTATTCGTATCATTCGTATCGTGTTTGATTCAGAAACATTCTGGCATTCTGTTTGTCGACCTCACCTCTTGGACAGCTCAATAATATAAATGACTGACAATCTCATCACTCCCAATCTGCTGCCCCACAAATCCTGCCACCCCCCCCCCCCCAGGTCACGTCCTAGTCAGCCCCATCAGAGTGGCGAGGCGCTTTGCTGACCTGAGCTCCGATGAGGTGGCAGACCTCTGGGGTTTAGCACAGCTAGTGGGCAAAACCCTAGAACCACACTACAACGCCCAATCATTGACGCTGGCCATACAAGATGGGCCTGCTGCTGGCCAGACCGTGCCTCATGTGCATGTGCATGTGCTGCCGCGGCGCCCGGGTGATTTTCAACAAAATGATGAGGTGTATGATGAGTTGGATAGGGCTGAAGCACATCTCCCAAAGTGAGGGCTGGTTGCTGATGTTGCTGATGATCGGGCAATGTTTGGGCGTTGCAATGGGCACCTGCTGCTGTAGCTGCGGTACTGTGGTTGCTGGAAAGTTGCACGCAGGCTGTACTGCTTGTATGTGGTGTGAGCTTGGAGCGAGTGCTTCTGCTGAGCAGCTCATCTACCCCTGCAAAAGCTTTGTTGTTGTTTTTTGACGGATATTCTGTTGATGCTGGCTGCAGTAGCTGCTGCAACACAGGTGATGAGATTGGGATGTGCTCATGAACCTGCTGTCACCACCAATAGTTGGCATCACTGGTGCCCTGTGCAGTACTGTACCACAGTGACTAGTATACTGTTGCATGCCACATTGTATGCCATACTGTATGCTATACTGTTTGAAACTGCAGTGTCACTGCTGGTAGACAAGTATGCGTGTCATGCTGCTGTTCAGGTTGAGTGAGAAGCTTGACTTGGACAAGGAGCGAGTAGTGCGCACTCGTGAAGAGATGGCAGCAGAAGCAGCAGAGCTCAGAGGACTATTCAAACAGCCTCTGGCCCTGTAATGCCATCATGCAAAGCATCAGCAATGTCAGCCTCATCAATCAGTTAGCCAGACAGTCAGCCAGCCAGCCAGTCAGTCAGTCAGTCAGTCAGTCCTGCCAAGCTCTGTCAGGTAACTGGGACAACAGCAGAAGCTTCCTGATGCAATAAGCATCATCCAGCAGGGCACGTAGCGGTGTGACTGGATGCACACATAGTTCAAGTTATTCCTGTGCCCCAGCATGCTGCGCAATGCCGGTTTACCAACTTTGGGAGTGTCGTGAGCTGTAGTGCGCTGTACTGCACAAACTCGGAGTCCTGCTGTGCCAGGCCCCCCCTTGCTGCTCCCTTCCCTACTAAGAATGCGCATCTTGAGTTGCCATTACCACAAGCGGGAAGAGGACACGAGCGCTGGCCTTCGTTCAGCACGGTGTAACGTGTTATACGCGGGATCTCCAAGCACATTGGTGCTGGTGCTGCTTGTTATTTGTTGTGCATATTGCAACCCTGACGCTCGACTGCTGCAGCAACGAGGGCAGGGCTGGTGTCGCCCTTGTTGGTCCCAATATAACTGCAAATTTGATTCTGGCAGCTCCGACTGTTCGCTTCTTGCCTTGTCTAGAAAGCGTCAGAGCTTGCACCTGATCTGTGGGTGAAACCACTCGTATCCGTCTGGTCGCCGACTGTGGTGAGCAGCAGGACACGTATGGGTCTGCCATGTTTGCGCCTTGTACATATAATTGCTTATGGCAAATTGTCACAAAACCATGGATCTAGCTGCACTCATGTGTGGCAGTGACGAGCAGCAAAGCGCATTTGAAGCCCTTGTGATTGTGCACGAACATCAGCGTCTCTGCCTCGCTGCAGCGTGTCGACGCACAAATTGCGTCCCAGATCAGCAGTGCACCTTCTATCACGCTTTCCACGTGAATGCTGATTGAATTGGCGCCGTATTCTGACGCTGCAGCAGCTTCCCCTGCTGTACAGGCAACACCCCCACCACCCATCGCACCACAGCAGCAATGTCAGCAGCCAACAGGATGAAACAACAACATCAGATCAGCAAGCAACCATGCAGCAGCACCAGCAGCAGACCAACCATCAGCAGATGCAGAAGCTCAGTTGTAGTGCGCGCACAAGCACCACCTCCAGCAGCAGCAGCAGCAGCTGCAGCACCAACAGTTGCTGATGCACCACTCATGGTGCGAGCAGCCAGGGGGGAGGAAGTTGAGCGGGCACCTTGCTGGATGATGAGACAGGCTGGCAGGTACGGGATTCTTATCTCATATCCGCTTACATTCCTATATTCTTGTATCAATCATCATGTGCGGCCCCTTTTCCTAGAATAATCTCACACATCAATCACCTATCAGCGAGACGTCAGCCCAGGGCATGCCAGCTCTTGTGTAAGGCAACATCTGAAAGCATGTTGTCAAATCAAAGCACCAGCAGCAGCACAGCACAGCGATCCAGAGCTGCTCAACAGCAAATTACCCACCAACAGCCAGGTGCCATTCAGCACTCATCATTCAACAACTTAGCTCTGAATTTTATCAGATCAGTCTTAACACCTGGCGTTCTGCATCAGAGCATTTTGATCCAGCACTGCATCCGACAGCAGCTGGCACTCAAGCCAGATTTCCCAGCTACTTCAATGAAGACTGCACTCTTTCAACTAACTTTCATTCTCAGTGGCAGCAGCTGCCAATGGTGCACAGCAGCTGAATGATCACCACACAATCAGCAGAGGCAAAGTGAAAAAATATCCATGCATGACATCCCTCCTCACACAAACTGCTGCTGCTGCTCGCTGCTGCATTGCCAGCCTCACCTCTGCCCTTGTCAAACCACATCTCACTGGCTGGGCTTGACACTTGCAAGTATCTGTAGGGATTGTATTTTGTCAAACAGACCCTGTTCTACTGCAGCTGAGGGAAGTATATCTGCTGTTGTAGACCACCAGCATCAACAGCCCCTCTGCTACCGCTGCTGCTGCTGCTGCTGCTGTGCTGTTTTGCCGTGTTTATTATGGTCGCAGGTACCAGGCAGCGTATCGTGAATTGGCCAGGAAGCATCCATCTTTTCGTGAACGCAGTGAAACAACAGAGCTCATTGTGGACATCAGCTTGCAGGTGGGCCAATACACACCATTTTCAGCTGCTGCTGCTCCTGCTGCTGCTGCTGCTGCTGAGGCAGCTCAACTGGGTCAGCAGCAACAGCAGCAGGCGCGAGCTGCAGCAGTACATGACTCCCCAATGCATTGAGTTCAGATGTTTGTCTCATCTTTCTATGTCCTAGAGGCCACAGCAAGTGTCAGGTGATGTAAGATCCCTCTGCTGCTGCTGCTGCTGCTGCTGCTGCTACTGCTGCTGCTGCTGCTGCTGCTGCTGCTGCTGCTACTGCTGCTGCTACTGCTGCTGTGGTTGATGTTGTTGCTGCTGCTGCTGCTGCTTGCTTGCAGCCCTGGCGCAGTTTCAAGCCTGATGGTGTGATTCTATTCAGTGATATTCTCACGCCGCTGCCCGGCATTGGAGTTCCGTTTGAGATCGATGACAACAAGGGCCCACTGCTGGATGCGCCCATCAGAAGCAAAGAACAGGTGCGTGCCGGGCATTATCTATTCACTATACGTTTATTTTCCGTTTTATGGTGGTAAAAATTATCTTTCACCTCATGTTTTATCATCAAGGTTGCTGCCAGTGTGTTCATGATGAGACTCTTGCGAGTGACACCTAGAATGACACACCCAATGGCTATTTCAAATCATACATGTCTGCCATATGACATGAATATATGATTTCATATTATTATTATTGTTATGGATCCATTATGTTTTTCTGTGTTGGATATTGTGTGTTATTTCTGTTGAATCTGCACTGCAAGTCCCTGAACATCAAACCAGATCTGCCCCTGAAGTCATGTCAGCAGCAGTCACCAGCTGCTTACAATACGGTCAGGTGATACCAATGCGGCTTGGGGTTCAACTCAGCCACCACTTCACTTGCTGCTGCTGCTGCTGCTGCTGCTGCTTGCTCCGCTGCTGCGTGTTCTGCTGCTGCTGCAGTTGAAGGTTCTCCACAAACTTGATCTATCCCAGTTGCAGTTTGTTGGTGAGAGCCTCAAGCTCTTGCGACAAGAAGTCGGCAGCAGTGCAGCAGTACTAGGTAAGCAGCCTTTTGGTTTTAATCACCGTTCACAAATTTTCTGGGTATTTTGTTGACTGAATGCTAGGATGATTAAAATGCCCTATTACAGAAAGGCATATCCCTGCATTCATCGCTGCTAAAATCATCTGCCCGCTCACCCTCAGAATCCCTTTGTGGTTGATATCAAGTCAATCAATTTGATATTAATATCGATGTTAATATACATTGCCATTTATCGTGCTGCACATACTGCCTCAGAGGGCAGCTACTGGATGTGTGTGTGAGTGTGTGTGGTGAAGAATTTTATTTTCCGTTTGGCTATTTCTTCTCACAAACAGCCAGGCAGAAAATGCTTCACCACTGATACCCTTGCACAACCAAGTAGCTGTCATTGCTTGTTGATAGCCTTATAGCCTCCAAAGTAGTATTGATGGGTGAACCAACATGCTTCTCAGATAATAATAATAATAATAAAGACACCTCTGATGTTATTTAGCTTTTAATTTTGTCGTCCAGTAGTCCTGTTTTGATGCGATATGTATACACACATTGGACAAAACAAGAGAAAAACATACTCATAATCATATCAACATCAATTTTAATATCAAAATTATTCATATATTTATTCATATATTTCCCGTGCCTGCAGGCTTCGTTGGCAGTCCCTGGACGCTGGCCACCTACATAGTAGAGGGCGCCAGCAGCAGCCTGTACAAGACCATCAAGAGCATGGCTTACTCAGAGCCCGAGCTGCTCGACTCGCTGCTGAGTCACCTCGCTGATGCAATGAGTGATTACATCAGATTTCAGATCGACAGCGGGGCACACTGTGTGCAGATCTTTGACAGCTGGGGCGGCCAGCTGCCACCTTCACAGTGGGATAAGTGAGTCAATATTCTGATTACTTGTTACTTCTTGTTTTTTAGTTGTAATTATCAGATATCATTTATTGTTATTTTGATGTTATTTTTGACCTTTTCCCACATTCTCAATGTTGTCGTCCATGCTCCAAGAGCATTGAGACACTGCTGCACATGCAAACCATGCTTCATTTTATAGTGAAACAGAGCAGAATATCTGCCAGGCCTTTGGGTTGTTCCTGCAAGGTTTGCACTCACTGCTGCTGCTGCAGGTGGTCAGGTCCTTACCTGAAGCGCATGGTTGAGTCTGTGAAATCCACTCACCCCAACACGCCCCTCACACTTTATGCCAATGGCAGCGGTGGCTTGCTGGAGAGGCTGGGGGCCACAGGTAAGTAATTTCTTTTCAATTCTATCAATTCCTGAAACTGCTGCTGTGTTTCACATTGTTATTTCTGGCCATCCGCCAGCTGCTTGTTTTAGGCTGCTCGCCGAGATAATTGCTTTGGCTGATGATAACAGTTATGATTATTATTGCTGTATGTTGCAGTTGGAGAATATGAGAGCAGGGCATCTGCCTTAAGGTACAAAAACAACAGTGACCGAAGGTAACAGGTCTTCTTGACAATATCTTGCTGCTGCTGCTGCTGCTGCTGCTGCTGCTGCTGCTGCTGCTGCTTCAGGTGCTGATGTCATTGGTCTTGACTGGACTGTTGACATGGCTGATGCTCGCAGGAGGCTCGGCAACAAATCAGTACAGGTGGGACCCTGATCCACCAACAACCCCCACTATCACATCACCATCCCACTATCACAGCACCACTACCACTAACACTGCCACTACCACTACCAGCAGCAGCAGCAGCGAGACAAAAGCAAGTGTTTATGGTAAATCTACACAACACTATATAACATGCAGTCAGTGAGGTCCCCTTCCCTCAAAACACACATCGTATTAATCATCCTGTGATGCTGGTATAGTCAATGCTGACCGCCGGTCCCCTCCATGTTGTAGACAGTATGTCCCAGATAACAATGATGATAAAGATCATTATAGGATAATAACAATAATAACAATAATAACAACAATAATAACAATAATAACAACAATAATAACAATAATAATAATAATAATAATAATAATAATAATAATAATAATAATAATAATAATAATAATAATAACAATAATGATTATTCATCATCTATGTCTCTGTTGCTGCACTTCAGGGCAATGTTGACCCCACGGTGTTGTTCTGTGGTGAGGCAGCCATTGAAGCAGCAGTGAGAGATGTGCTGACCAAGGCAGGTGGTCGGGGACATATCTTGAACCTTGGACATGGAGTGCTGGTGGGCACCCCTGAGGAGGCCGTAGCACACATGTTCAACCTCAGCAAACAGATCAAAGCAAAGGAGCTGGTTGCTGCATGAAACAAAATGGATTTTAAGTCATGAAAACAATCCCTGTAGCATGGTATCGCCGCGGACAGCAGTAGTGGCAGCAGTGCTGGCGTGAGCAGCAGCAACAGCAGCAGCACCAGCGACAAAGCAGCAGCAGCAGCAGCAGCAACAGGCCGCCAGGAGAAGTGCAGTGTGCGTGCATGGCTTGACTGCTGCACCTGCTGAGGTGGTGTGTAGCAGCAGAGATGAGTGAGCACAGCCATCACTGATGTGTGAGTGAGTGAGTGAGCAGGCAACAGCAGCAGTGGTGGCAACGTCCCAGCGGCTGATTTGTAAAGCTGTTTTGTGACAGCTGGTACCGCTGTGTTGTGCAGCAGTGACGCATTGGGTCTTTGACAGCAAGGTTGGTGTGAAAGTGAGAAACAAAAGTGTGTTTCGAGGGTTGGCGGCGCACAGTGTGTTTAGCGAGCAGCTGCCCTTCAGTAACAGGGGAAGAGATTTGGTAACCACTGGCAAGAGAGTCCTGCAGGTACTGCACCGGTGCTCAGCCTGTGCAAGGCCAATTCTCTGTTGTTCCTCATGGTTGTTGCTGCAGACAGGCAAGCTGCATTCGTTCACTGGCACGGTGCGATGTATGCGTGCTATTGTTTGTCCTTGGATCTGGCTGACATGGTTCGCCGGTTGTAAAAGAGTTTGAGAGTTGCATTTGGTTGGCTCCTGTGAGCTTTGCCGTCCTGTCCTGCGCCTGTGACCTGCTGTCAGCCACGAAAGCAGGCCAAGAACATAAGGTTATATTTTCTGAGCATCAGGCGCCAATTGCTGGCTCAAGCTCTTATCTCTGCAGTGGCACCTGAGCAGCGCGCCACGATCGCCAGCGCAACAGGTGCTTTCACGAAATGGCCACGTTTGGAGGCTAGGCTGACCTCCTAGCTGACCAGTGTAGTGTACACCATTCATGTCATACGTGTGCCATGCTGAGCGTACGTAGAGTTTACGGGATACACGCAGCTCCCATCTAACGCCTAACAAGCGAACAACATCAAGGGCATCAAACTGATAATACAATGCAACGTATACTGGTATTTGTCTTGTGATATTCGGGATATGCAATCTGAGGGCCCACAAGTATGTGGGTGTTCAAAAGTGCCAGTGACTCTGGGGGGCATCCCCACCTGGTTACCCTTAACGGACATAAAGGCAGACAAACCTGGCAGTTTGACCCTAATGCCGGCACCCCAGACCAGCGAGCCAAAATCGAGCAGCTGCGTGCAGCCTTCACTGCCAATAGACACAAGCAGCATCACAGTGCGGACGAACTGCTTAGGCTGCAGTGTGCCGATAAGATCGCAGCTAAGAAGCATAGTCCACCTACGGAACCGATCAAAGATGGTGCGATCCCGTCAGCAGAGCGCGTTGAGGAGCACCTGAAGGGAGCTATCAGTTTCTATGAGTGCCTGCAGCAAGATGATGGCCACTTTCCAGGTCAGTTACGGTAGCTATCAACAACTCAGCACGTCTGAACGCTGAGCAAATGCCGCAGTTGATAATTTCATATTCCAAAGCACAATAGCATACAAAGGCACCAGCATGATGCCCCAGCAGTAAGTGCACTCTTCTCCCAACAGCCCGGCACAAACAACGTCAACCGCCTCGGCAGGTCAGCAGCAGCAGCAGCAGTAATAGTAACAGTAACAGCAGCAACCAGCAGCACAACATAGCTCCTGCTCTTTGCCACAACCAGCAGCAGCAGGCGTGCACTGGACAATAAGCAGCAGCACACCTCAGCAACCTGCTTTTTTCACCAAAGTGCTATCAACAGTGAATCTGACCCACTATACCAATATCAGTTAAAATACATACTCCATGAAGATAAACAGAAGAAAATGGAAGAAAAAAGAACCCACCCATTCTCATCCGAACTCTGATTGGCAGCCATCAGCAAACCTCTCAAAACCATCCCTCTATTCAAAATGAAAACCTGGTTCATAAAACCCCTGAATGGCTGCAGGTGACTATGGTGGTCCAATGTTCCTGATGCCCGGTCTTGTTATTGGTCTCTACACCTGTGGGGTTTTAGACACAGTGCTCAGCAGTGAGGCCCAGCATGAGATGGCCAGGTACCTGATCAACCACCAGAATGAAGACGGAGGCTTTGGACTGCATATAGAAGGGGGATCAACCATGTTTGGCACCGCACTCAGGTACACTGCCTCGATTTTTGGAATATAGTTTATGGAACATGTTACATAATAAACTTAATTATTTATCTATTTAATTTAGATGCAACAGATATACATCTCATACATTGGGATTGATATTTACTTTGATAGAACGGACTTGCCGAAAGAAGTTGCCTTCTTTTTGAACGTCCTTATTGGCTCATTTAGCTGGGCTGCCTGTGGCAAGCTATCCAGCACATTCGCACCAGATATCTTCCGGCACAGCAACAGGCATGGATGCTGACAGTATACAAGATGCTGCTGCTGTTGACAATGTCTCTTGACTTTGCTGCTGCTGCTGCTGCTGCTGCTGCTGCTGCTGCTGCTGCTGCTGCTGCTGTGACTCAATTCAGCTATGTCACCTTGAGACTGCTGGGACAAGATGCTGACAGGCAGGAGCTTATACAAGCCAGAAATTGGGTGAGACACACTCAGGCACTTTGCCCAGCAGCAGTGATAGATTCATAGACGAGCAGCAACAGCAGCAGCATGGCAGCAGCAGTGACAGTCTCCCACTTGTCATGCCTTACAACAGTGGCAGCAGCAGCAGCATGGCAGCAATCACTGAGGCATGACTAGCGACAGGTGCTTCAGCAGGTTGACTCAGCTGATGCCCACCAACAGCAAGCAATGACTGCTGATGAAGCTGGGCAGCAGCAGCAGCAGCAGCAGCAGTGCAGCGGACTTGCCATGATGTGTATCTGTGTTTTACTTGTACATTCCTTCAGCGCAGAATGGTGCTGGGTGCTGGGTGCTCAATAACTCTACCATCATCACACAAACCCCCCCTGCTCACCCCACTAACAAACTCTGCAAACAACTCATTACGCTGCTGCTGCTGCTGCTGGCACAGATTCATTCCCGTGGTGGTGCCACCTACATCACCAGCTGGGGCAAGTTCTGGCTGTCAGTGCTTGGGGTTTACAGCTGGGATGGCCAAAACCCCATGCCACCTGAGATGTGGCTGCTGCCCTTCAGCAAGTGGACCGGCATTGGAATGCTGCACCCAGGAAGGTTCTGGTGTCACTGCAGGATGGTGAGTCACTGCTGCTGCTGCTACTGCTGCTGCTGCTGCTGCTGCTGCTGCCAAATGATAGTTCAGCCAGTGCACTCCCAGGCTGAGCCACTACCTAAATGCATTGCTGCTGCTATTGCTGCCGCTGCTGCTGCTGCTGCCGGTGGTGTTGATCGCTCACAGGTTTACCTGCCCATGAGTTACATATACGGTCTGAGGGCCACGTGCAAGGAAACTGCCCTCACTGCAGCAATACGTGCCGAGCTTTACCCCATGCCATACGACAGCATTGATTGGAATGCGGCACGAAATCAGATTGCGAAGGAAGATCTCTACTACCCCCATCCACTCGTACAGGTGAAGCCAGCAGAAGAGTCCTGGGCTGGATAGATGATATAATAAAACTGTCATATGTTCTTCTACCCGCAGTATATTTTGATAAGTAGAATAATATGGATTAGTACATTTTAATATGTAATGTTAAAAGTTCAACAAAGAAATTCTTCTTCTACGACAACAAGTTGTATAATCTGATGCTTTGTGAGAAGGCCAGCAGGATGTAGCACTTGCGTTCAAAACTTTCAGTCATGAGCATGAACGCAGGCCAACCTTGTTCATTTGCAGCTGTTGCTGCTGCTGCTGCTGCTGCTGATGCTGATGCTGCTGCTGGTTATTGTTGTTTGTTTTCAGGATATTCTGTGGTGGACGCTGTATCAGGCTGAGGGGCTGCTGCTGGGCAGTAGACTGAGGAAAATGGCCCTCAAGGAGGTGAGCTTGCCTGATGATGTTTCTACTCATTGTGCCTGAATCAATTTTACTCATTTATTTACCATATTATGTAGTACCCTATATGATAATATAAAATTCATATAATATAATACCAGTGTGCTTGCCTGATGATGACCCAAGTCAACTGTGACTGCATCAAGTTGTTACATTTGAATTTCTTAGGCAGCCGTCTTTCTTAGGCGGCCATCTGCATTTATTGACCATAATTGTATTTGATTTTTTTTTGTTTTTTGACAGAATGTGACCAGCATATATCACATGCCAATGATGACAACCGGTCACGGCCGGTTGTAATAACCGCCAGGTTACATTCATAAATGCACAAACAAACGGCAGGTTAATCTAGGCATCTTACTATCCAAGTGTCTAATTGACCTACACATGCATCAGAATGTCAATGTACATTGAGTTTAGTAAGGCCAATTTCTGTTCGATGGATATTTCTTTTTCATACATGCTGCAGCAACCTTTAGTAACTGGCGTATTCTTGTAATTGCCAATATGACACACTACTGCTGCTGCTGCTGCTGCTGCTGCTGCTGCAGTGCATGAAGCACATCCACTATGAGGATGAAAACACACGCTATGTGGATATTGGCCCCGTCAACAAGGTCATCAACATGCTGGCATGCTGGTTTGAGGACCCAGATAGCCTGGCATTCAAAAAGTAAGCCGATTGCATGCTGCTGCTGCTGCTGCTGCTGCTGCTGCTGTGGATTGCCGTCTTGCCTGCAACAGTGAGCATATGTATTGCCAGCAAGTCTTAGTAAGAATCTTCATGTGGTCTCACGTCTGCTTTCTCCTGTGGTTTTTCCCTCCCAATTTTGTGTCGAGGACTCCTGAAGTTGCACTCCAGGTCTTGTGTTATATGGCTGATATAATTAAAAGAACATGTATCTTCTTCTCTGGCTGCTGCTGCAGGCATCTGCCCCGCGTTCACGATTACCTGTGGGTCGCAGAAGATGGAATGAAGATGCAGGTGCTGCTCCCGCTGCTGCTGCTGCTGCTGCTCCCGCTGCTGCTCCCGCTGCTGCTGCTGCTGCTGCTGTCACTGTTGTGCGCACACATACATAACATTTGACTTGTCAACCAATGATAAAAAGCAAAACTGCATAAGATACATCAGCCATACGATGTATATATCCTCAGCCATAGCTCATCTTGCGGAGAGCCTTGCACCTGGTGATTCACAAATAGAATGCAACTGTAAAATGCTCAACAACCTTTCTTGCAATATGGTATTTGACCTTCAGGAGTGAAAATAACACATGGTATCTGCACACTCTCCTTAGTACATTTTCTGCTTCAACAAAAACAGCACATTGATTGTCGGTGCAGTGGTGGTATATGGCGCATTAGCTGTGTTAACACTCTTCAAGTCAAATATCTGCATCAGTCTGTGTCTGTCTGCTGCTTTTGCTGCCGCCGCCGCTGCCGCTGCTGCTGCTGCTGCTGCTGTTTATCTGTGTGAATACGTAGGGGTACAATGGCAGTCAGCTCTGGGACACATCATTTGCTGCTCAAGCCCTGCTGGACACTGGACTGGTTGATGTGGCAGCGGAGGCACTCAGAAAGGCACACAGCTACATAGAACAAAGCCAGGTAACAATCATAATCTGCCAAACCCCCAGCTGCTTCATACAGGCATCTTGGATTTTAAAATGATTATTATAGTGATAGAAAAAGGTAGAAAATTATAATACAAATTGCCCATGACCAGCCGAGGTGGTGCCTGCATCTCAGGCCCATCAGCAGTCCTGGGGGTTGTAACTGTCAAAGAAGTGAGATAACTTCTTTTAGCATTGGTTCATATGCCGTCTTTTGTCACTTACATGAACTAGCATTTATTGTCCTGCTGGTTCTACTCACTGTTGAGGTCAAAATAACAAAAAACAGTATGATACCAGCACACAATGTGTGCCAGTGGAGTCACCTGCTGCAGTGTCAGGGGCTTAAACCCTCCCTCAGCCTTAGACCAAGGAGCCAACTTGTTGAACTCGCTCTAATTGAGGCTTCATATCTATTCTGGTGTTGCATTCTCTCTTGACATTCATATTGTAATATATGTTGTATTATCTATCACACAACATATCTGAATATAAAACTTTTATTCAACTTATCGGAAAATATATTGGAAAAACATACTTTCTAAAAAAAATGTGAATACAACACAATGAATATGCAGGTCGTCCAAGAGGCGGATCCCCCACTGTCATCCTATTACCGCCACATCAGCAAGGGCGCCTGGCCCTTCAGTACCCGGGACCACGGGTGGCCAATCTCTGACTGCACCTCAGAGGGGTTTAAAGCCGCCCTGGGTTTAGCAGCACTCAGCAGGCCTGAGCTGGTGGGTGAGGGAATTGGAGTAGAGAGGCTGGAGCAGGCCGTGGAGGTGATTTTGAGCTACCAGAATCGAGATGGGGGAATGGCAACGTATGAGAACACTCGAAGCTTTCATTTTCTTGAGGTGTGTGTGGGGGGAGCGAGCAGGGGTGGTTTTTGAGGTATTATATTAATATATTAGGGTTTAAGGGACACGGGGGATTTAGCATCATTGTGGTTCAATATGGGGGAGCTTGTAGGCGTTGATCGTGCATTCGGTGCATTAGAAGATTTCAAAGATCCAAATGAAAGATGCATCATCTGTTCTTTCTGGTATCCATTGATCAGCAGCATGGATTGGGAATGTTCAGGCTTGGCATGTTGCTGCTGCTGGCTTAACTCCAGATTCTCAAGACGATCGCTGCTGCCGCTGCTGCTGCTGCCGCCGATGCTGCTGCTGCTGCTGCTGCTGCTGCTGCTGCTGCTGCTGCTGCTGCTGCTGCCAGATTATCAATCCTGCTGAGACGTTTGGCGACATCATGGTGGATTACTCCTATGTTGAGTGCACTAGTGCCTGTGTGACAGCACTCACCGCCTTTGAGAAACTGCACCCCCAAACAAAGTAAGCAACACGTTGTGGATGAGCTTTAGCTGTGAACCAAAGTAAAGGATTATAATTGCGAGTTCGAGCAATGAGCTTGTTTATTGATTGATTAGCAAATGGATTGATGATTAATAGCATCATGGATGCTTGGGGGTTTGATAGAAACCCTGAGGTTTGTGTGATGAGATGCTTCACGCCAATCCTGATCCAAGCGTCATCAACCCATGGTTCACAGCAACCATAGCAAATAATACACCTATCTGTGTCAGCAGCCAGTGACTGTTATGTTGCTTCACGCAGCTGTCATAGTCTGCTGCTTTGATTCTCTGCCATATGCACTAGTGCTGCACCTGCACGATCATGCTGCTGCTGCTGCTGCTGTTGCTGCTGCTGCTGCTGCTGCTGCTGCTCTTCATGTTACCTCAGGTGGTCAAGCAAGATTGAGTCCTGCCTGAAGAAGGCTGAAGCTTTCATCAGGCGCATACAGCGACCAGACGGCTCATGGTGAGGCCGGCTACTGCTGCTGCTGCTGCTGCTGCTGTTGCTGCTGCTGCTACTGCTGCTGCTTTTGAAGTTGCACTCATTCCAATTATCCTGCCACCTCTGAATCCATTATGGTCATATTAGTCTCTTGGCACTGGCATGACCAATTGCTACTGTCAATCGCACAGCCAGCATCAGACTCCAAGCCTGTGGCATTTCCTGCAATCCTTTCAACGATCTGCCCATCGCTGCTGCCGCCGCCGCTGCTGCTGCTGCTGCTGCTGCTGCTGCTGCCGCCGCCGCTGCTGCTGCTGCTGCCTGTGTTCATCAGGTATGGGTCCTGGGGCGTTTGTTTCACGTATGCCACCTGGTTTGGCGTGACTGCCCTGGCCTGTCGGGGGCACACAGCAGCAGCAGATGAGGGCGTGCGCAAGGCGTGTGTGTTCATTGTGGAGAAGCAGCGGCTGGATGGTGGCTGGGGGGAGAGTTACCTGTCATGCCAGGATAAGGTGTGTATATAATATGTTATACACATATTATACATATAGTACATATATTATACATATATTATGTACTATTTATCTGGTCGCTATGTTGGACTCGAGGGTGGATACGTGGCCATATTCCCTGTGAGGTAGGGCAAGTCCTTCCGAGGCTACGCCTCGGGAGGATTTGCCCTACCTAGCAGGGAATATGGCCACGTGTCCACCCGAGGGTCCAATATAGTGACCAGATAAATCGTTTATCCCGTTATCGTAGCCATATGAGTGTACATGCTGACATGTGGCCTACCTTTGTTTTGTACCTCATGCTGATGCACTGGCTGTTGCTGGCCACTCAACATCAGGAATGATCATGACGACACTCTAACAGGGTTTTATAGCTCAACGATTGCAAAAATTGCTGATTGGTAACGTAGTGGTTAGAGCGCAGGCCTCGCGTGCGAGGAACGCAGGTTCGAGTCCGGGTGTGGCTATGAAGTTTTAATGCTGTAAGCCCTTCCTAACCTGCTGTATATCCCTGCTGATATTCCTTAGGTGGGTAAGGAATATAGCAAAGTATACAGTGATATATCGATGGGTAGTTTTCCCTAGATTTGGGCGAATATGGCTATAATAACGGGATAAGCACATATGATACACATATTATACACATATTATACACATATTATACATATGATAGTAGTAATTAGTACTTTGCCACCATAGCAATTCCATAAGGTGTGATTGTGCGTTCTGATGGCTGCTGTTCCTAATTTACTGGCCACTCGGCAGTAAAACTTGGCAGGAAATCTTGCTGTTGGAAATTTGAAGTGTTGAATGATAAAAGTCTTTGTAGTAGGGTTGTTGTTCAATAAAGAGGCTTGCAGCAACTGATTTATCAAGCAACAAGGCTATGCGCAGCTGCCAAAAATATCAATTATAGATTATGTTACAAAATTTGTCAATTAACATGTTATAACATATGTTTTTACCGATGACAGGTGTACAGTCAGCTTGATGGTGAGAGTCATGTGGTGAACACTGCTTGGGCGATGATGACGTTGCTGGCAGGAGGATATCACAAAATAGACCCTAAACCACTTCACAGGTTGGTGCAACACACATCTCAGCAGATCAGATTAGATCAGATCAGATCAGATCAGATCAGATCAGATCAGATCAGATCAGATCAGATCAGATCAGATCAGATCAGATCAGATCTATCTGCTGCTGATTTCAATCAGATTCAGCCTGTTCCACCTGCCACATTGCTTCAAGTTGATTTCAGCCATGCGCTGCTAGGTCTGCTGGCCAAGCACCTTGGAGCTTACTTGCAACTGACTTCACCTAATTTCATAATTCTTCACCCGACTGTTACATCATATGTTATTTCACGTGGGTGGTATGTTATGTAACAACCTGCAGGGGTGCTGTGTACCTGATGCGTGCCCAGCAGCAGTCTGGTGATTGGCCGCAGCAGCACATCAGTGGGGTTTTCAACAGGAACTGCATGATCACTTACGCGAACTACAGGTAGGCAGAAACTGTACGATATAACTGATTTTATGACTGATTCTTTCCTGTTTTTGTTCTCTGTTGTTGGGAATAACAGTGAACAGCTATTGAATATCACAATTCTGTTGTACTCTGTTCTGAGAGATTAGCATTGACAAATAGTGAGGACTTGGAGCGTCCCGGCCAAGGGAGGACTGGGGATCTCCCAGCAGAAACAGCAACTTCCCGAGTCTGAAACTGCTTGCGCTGGCCAACTGACTCCTCAGCTTGACTGTATGGCTCTGTTAGTAACACTGTTAGTAACTTGCTATTATGTTGAACATTAGGACCAAGTGGTTGGTCTGGTGCTTGTGTTGCTGGTGCGTGCGCTCTGGATCCAGCGCTTTTTTTGCGGCTGGCTGAAGCGACCAACTGTCCCAATTATCATGGGCAGAGGCCATGCGTGTCTTTACATTAAAACCTCATAGCCAGAGTGTGAGCAGCGATGGACTCTGGCAGATTGTGCAAAGATGCATGCCGCAGTAGATAGCATCCGCTCCTGCCAACCACTCTGTGAAGATCGCCCTGATTGCTGCAAATGTCATATTGATGTTATGTCATGTTATGATCAAACTGTCTGGCTGTTGCCGCAGGAATATTTTCCCCATCTGGGCGTTGGGTCTGTACCGCCGAATGGTACTGCAGGGCCTCAGCAGGGACAGCAGCAGCAGCAGCAGCAGCAGCAGCAGTGCAGACAGCAAGGCCTGGATATGCAGCATCAGTGACTTCTTTGTGCAGTCCCAGAAGCAGTGAGTGACGACCGGGACTTGTAGTGACATGTGGCGGCACTGTGCACAAGTAAGCACAGCACTGTCCGGGCCAGTAGGGTTAAGGCATGGGGCTGCTATTACCCCAGCCTCTCTTCCGAGAGGAAGATGCTACAGGGTTAGTAAGGTTCATCGGCATTTGCATGTAGAAGGCGCGGTAACCACAGCCGCAGATGCCGGGGCACAAGTGCCGCCACCGCTGCTGCTGCTGCTGCTCAACGCGCAATATTGCGGTTTACATAATCTCGCAATTGTCACCAGCTTATGTTACCAGCTTTCAGCCGCTGCAGTCAGTCGCAGCTTGCATGCACTGGCTGTACGCCCTTTCTGTCTCGTGCAACAATCCATGGCACTTTCAGGACATATGTCCGGGCCGGGTCAGTGGCGATCAGGGGACGTTGCGTGCCACTGGGCTTCTTCGTACTGTGAACGCATACTGTGAACGCATACTGTTCAATTTTTGAAAAGAATGTCGTCTGTGAGGTGACGGACAGGCAACAAGCCAGGCGCTTGGTCGTGCCATACCCTGCAACGTGACCAATGAGGTGTGCAACCTTGGACGTCCGGCGAACCGTCCGACGGAGTTTGACCGTTGAAATCTCAACTGTCACTGACCACTTATCAGTAATCTCCCGCTTATGCTCTTGGTTGTCGTTTTATCTTGCGTCATTGTCTTTGTTGTTTTGCTGGATGTCGTAAATTGCGCTTGTAAAGTACTTGAATACGTATCAAAAAATATCGACCAAGCATCCACATCGCAGGGCGGTTCCACGGCTATACGGTTCTGCTGCTGAACGTTATCCTAACCAGTGCTCTAGGTCGACCTAGGTCAAGTGTCCTTTCCAGGCACTCCGTCTTGGTCTCGGGACAGCACACTTCACCGGCTGTGACGCGCAGATCACTGGCCACGAGCGACCACAGGTGGAGAAACGCGAGGCTGAGAGACTCTGATTCACCTTGAGCAAAAGCGGATGACACAGCAAGTGCTGCTTGTTCCGAGTTATACTCGACAAAGTGCCTACGCAGCATACACCCACCGCGGTGGTAGCAGTAGTTAACCATCTCAGACCGAAACCCTGTGCACAACCTGACAGTAACATTCCCACCAATACCAGCCAAGACTTACACTGCCAGGCCTGGGCCGTCCATGAGCCTGATCAGTGTAGCTGTGGCTGGCAGTACTGCTGCCAGTGTAGCTGGCAATGAAGGTGCCAGTAACAGATGTACCTCAACAAAAACACACTGGACCCCAACAGCGCTCCATTGCCCCGCAGCAGCAGCAGCAGCAGCAGCAGCAGCAGCAGCAGCAAAGCCTCAGCGACAGCAGAAGTATGGCTGTGGCAAACAGCGCATGGCATCACTGCTGTCGTTGCTGCTGCTGATTTTGGTGCTGTATGATGTGACGACGACAGCAGCAGTAGCAGTGATGGAGGGCAGCAGCAGTGAGCACATAAGCTGCCTGAGTGATGCAGACTGCAGCACAGCTGAGTATGACGACTCATATGACAGCAGCAGCAGCAGCAGCAGCATGGTTTGTGCTCCACAGAATCTGGTTGAAGTGCAGATGTCGCTACTTAACGAACAAGATCGCAGCAGCAGTAGCCTCTGTGTCTTTCCTCCAGCTGGTGGCCTGTTCATACCTCGTGGTACCGCTGCTGCCGGTGGTGGTGATGGTGGTGGTAGTGCTGCTGCTGGTGGTGCTGGCAGTACAATTGATTTCATCAGCGTCCCTGGGGTCTGGGGCGACCAGTCAGGAGCCAATGCACCAGGTGAGCTGAGCATTCTTCTAACAAACAACACATCAAATGGAGCATCAAACAGATCACCCTAACACTGCTTGTGGAAAACATGCTGATAAGTTATCATGATATGTGATCAGCATGTTGGTTCTTCTACAATCCTGCTCTCAAAGAATTTCAGGGTGGCAGCCGCTGCTCACTGAGTGAGTGACTACTACTGCAAAAAGTCTTCAAGCATGTTGTTGTGTGATGAGGGTCTTGAAGTGTGTCTGCCTTGATGCAGCTCACACATGTTTCAAGCACCACTACTTTTGCTGCTGCTACATCTGGAATTTTATCAAAGAATTTGTCCAGCATAGGCTAGACGACTCTTTTTATAAGATCCGAGATGTTGCGACCCGCCAGCTTGTCAGCTTGTTGAAACCTAAGCTAAAAAAGTCCTGGAAGGCTTGCAGTAGACTGTAAGCTGGTGACACCACAAGTGAAGCTGCCGCTGCTGCTGCTGCTGCTGCTGCTGCTGCTGCTGCTGTGACATTGCAGTCCCTCTTCCGCGGATCTTCTACTTCCCGCTGACCAACAGCAGCCTGAGCTCCTGGCCATTTGGGTACTACACTGCAGAAAGATACACAGCAGCAGCAGCAG
>JABEVS010000528.1:0-2500 GCA_018290735.1 Coelastrella sp. MACC-549 | reverse complement strand
AAACAGGACAGGTGAGATAGGGGATGACCATGATATAGGTGTCTGATAAAGTGTGAAACTTCTATTGAATGATATTGCATATTTACCGCAGGCAAACCTTGGACTCTCTACGTAGACACGTTGTCTGTTGGGAGTCTTTTTAGGTTTGCCTACAATAGGTTTGTTGACATTGTCAAACAAAGAATAAATGTTGTGCATATATATAAGTTGTTCACTAGCCATAGCAATCCTGCCATAGGCCCCGCGCCCCATTTCAGAAGCGGACAACAACTGTTGTGCATGTAGTTGGCATTGACTACAGTCTACTTTTGCAGTTGGTAATTTGAGCCAAGTAGGTGGTCATTGTTACAACTAAGCTCATTCGGTCTTGACACTAAGGGATATAGGTTTGAAGTCCAAGAGTCCCTAGTATGTCTAGACATATGCAGCAGATCTCAGATTTTGCAGGCTGCAAGATTTACTGTTGAAGCACACAAAGAGCAAACTGAACAGCAGCATCACTGACGTTGTGTCCAATAGTCCAAAGTATGTCTGCTGCTGCCCTTGAGTCAATGCAGCTGTGCTACCCAAAGCACACTGGCCCCGCATCACCCAGCAGCAGCAGCAGCAGCAGCAGCAGCAGTGATGAAGCCCCTTACAGCTCATATGCTGACGTGGCCGCCTCCACCCGCCCTGGTATACAGCCTGATGCTGTTGGAGTGTGTGCACCAGCAGCAGCAGCAGCAGCTGGTATATTTGTTCCCCGGAGCTACCCCACTCCCTGGCCAACACCCCTGGCATACTACCCACTAGCACAGGTGAAGATATAACACATCAGATGTTGTTGCTAACAGGGATTTGAACGTATCAGGTTGACTGGCAGGGATGATATCCAGCAGCATTACAAATGATGGCAGGTGTCACAGGCTGACGAGATCACTGCTGTGGCTGCTGCACCACACAACACTGCTGCTGCTGCTGCTGCTGCTGCAGCACTGGATTACGCTGCTGCTGCATCACACTGCTGCTGGTGCTTGCAGGACTTGTCCAGCTACCCTGATCATGGTCACTCCGGGTCCCTCCACCAGGCAACCTTCACAACAGCAGAACCTCGGTTCGGCAGCAGCCTGTCCTGCAAGGCAGCAACCTCCAGCTACGCAACCTTGGACACACCTGCTTATGCACAATCAGGATCATTTGCAATCTCAGTCTGGATCAAGATGCCACCAAGAGCTGCTGCTGCTGCTGCTGACGACAGCAGCAGCAGCAGCAGCAGCAGCAGCAGTAGTGGTGGTGGTGGTGGCTACCAGTATGTGTTGAGTCATGCTCATTATGGCAGCAGTGGAAGTCCCACTGAGCAAGCAAACCAGGTCAGCAGTTAGTAGCTGATAAGTTTATGAGCTTGGTGTCAATGCTTGAGCTAGTTCACTGTGCTGTGGTAAGCACCATACTGTCAATGAGATTGTCTCCATCTCTGAGTTTCAACTGAAGCATTTCACCTGATCAAAATTGGCATTGCTGTTGCCCTCACTGCTGCTGCTACTGCTGCTGCTACTGCTGCTGCTACTGCTGCTACTGCGGCTTTTAATGCTTGAAGGTTGCCATCCTTCTGCCATCTCATGGTCACCCCCGCTACGGTGTACTCAGAGCCATCATAAGAGACAGCAACGACATCCCCAGCAGCAGCAGCAGCAGCAGCAGCAGCAGCAGCGACTACGACGACATCTTCAGCAGCAGCAGCAGCAGCTGGCTTGATAGTGACGGTCAGGTCGGTGACTCTTTAACTTCAGATCTTTGGAATCAGGCTGACTCATCATCACGTTTAAACCCTGCCCTCCCTGGCAGTCCCCCTGATTTCTTAAACCCTGGCAGCACTGTGTCACAAAACCCTAATGTGGTGGATTTGGAAGATGGGGAGTGGCACCATGTTGTTATAACAACTCTTGAACCCTACAGCGGCTACAGCAGTGAGGTGCCGTATGCCCGGCACGGCTACAGGCTGTTTGTTGATGGCCTGCTCAGAGCAGAGCTCAGCAGCAGCAGCAGCAGCAGGAGCAGTGTGGCTGGCAGCAGCAGCAGCAGTCCAACTCAGGTAGGCCGGGTAGTCAAATCTTCTTGCAGGTTGGGTTCTTGGTTTGGTTGTCAACACTGATACTGATGGATTCTCCACCTCTTTTTGTGTCAGAAAACCCTTTTTCAACCATGTCCCACACAAGCAGTTTTTTTGCCACAAAAGCAGTTTGTTCAACACATGCACAAAACAAGATACTCAGTGAGCTGTTTGCTGCACTGTAAGTAGACTTGCCTGGTCACTTCATAGTGAGTATTGGTTTGATTGTGTCGAGGAATACGATGCGGATTTATACCCCTCATGAGCCACTATGTTGGCTTCTCCGGGGCGCCCCTCTGGGGCCAGGTTGTATGGTATGGTATGGTATGGTATGGTATGGTATGGTATGGTATGGTATGGTATGGTATGGTATGGTATGGTATGGTATGGTATGGTATGGTATGGTATGGT
>JABEVS010000052.1:211236-229677 GCA_018290735.1 Coelastrella sp. MACC-549 | reverse complement strand
CAATACAATACAATACAATACAATACAATACAATACAATACAATACAATACAATACAATACAATACAATACAATACAATACAATACAATACAATACAATACAATACAATACAATACAATACAATACATCCTAAGGGGGTTACACCCTCCCCGGTCCTGGACCTGCGAGCCATCATTCAAGTCGCGCATGGGGCTTAGTAATGGTACCCAGTCTTGAATCAGGACGATGTCGGCAGCCGAAGCTACCCCCAAAGTTTCGTCAATTCCGGCAACTTGGCCAGGGTTCGAACCCACGACCTCAACATGTGAAGCGGGAGCTCTAACCACTGCACCAAGCCAGGGCGAGTTTAACGTCATCCTGGGACCATGCCGGGACCATCCCGGGACAGTGGTCATCAGGGGCTGGCAGGGGAAGGAGGCAGCAACCTTCAGCTCAGCAGCAAGCTGCCCAAGCAGTACAGCAGCAGCAATGGAGGCAGCAGCAGCAGCAGAATAGAATGTGACATACAGCAACACAAGTAGGAACACACACACAATGGTATTGTAATGCCATATGGCTGCAGCCATCAGATGTGGTGAGCGTATCACCGCCACACTCGCTGATGGTCCAGACTCTAGAGTCTCCGGATACCACGCCAGTGGCAGCACCACAACAAACCAACCCTGAGCCTTGTAGGTTGCCTGACACAGGGCCATGATATTGCATCCAGTGTAAGTGGCTGTGTTACCTGCGTCTGTGCTGAGCGAGCATGCTCAGAGTTGCAGCCTTTGATGACCAGCCGGGTATGGTCATCGAGCAGCAGCAGCAGGACTGCCATGCCTGGATGTATGCACAGCGCATGCACAGATATGATACGGTCTTGCAGCAGGGACCTGTATCAGGCAGCAAGGTGTGTGCAAAGCGTGAGTTGCTTTCGTGTCTCGTTGGCTGCATGCGGAGTGCCACCTGGACAGAGCACAGTACTGTGTGCCTATGTGACAGCCCGTGCTGTTCCCACTGCGTCATCAAATGCATGTCTCAGACGTACAGAGGGTAGCGCAGCAAATCATCATTCGCGTGAGCTACGACAAAGAGTACGCGGGAAGAGGGAAAATGGCGGGTACACCGGTGCACAGTTGCTGATGCTCTTAAAGCCAAGCATTGAGTAACACACTTCTCTGTCACATTGTATACTATACAATGCTAGGCCTACAATCCTAGTAGGAGTAATGCACAGTAAATGCTAGGCCAGGACTACGTGTGCTCACCATACACGGTTGCACCTGATGTATTCCGGGACATCTCGCAGGTCCTCGCCAGCAATTCACTCTCGACGCTTTTTGCTATATCTATGAATGTAGTTGGGAACCATGGCCTCTGGAATGTTGCACCGCTAGCGCGAGGCAAACGTGAACTACCTGGACCCATTCTCAACTGACTTGCTCAGCAGCTTATCAAGGTAGACGTATTAGCACACCAGCCAGAGAGCAACAGGTTCAGCACCTTGGCACTGGGCGAGAGACAAGTGAACACCTGTTCGTGCTGTGTCCGCAAGTTCACAGATAGGGCATGCAGTATATGCATGTCTGCACAACAGCCTAGGAAGACCATACGTGTTTTCGTGGTCTGCAGGGGCTATTACTGAAGCGAATGGTTCAGGCCCCGGACGAAAGTCCCGGATGAGGAGTTACAACTGGTGACCTCCTCGCGCTGCCAGTGCACATTAATAGACTACATGCAGAATATAAACTATACTGGCCGGCACAAGGCCACGCCGAAGTACGCTTGCGGGTCGTGCTCGCAGGAGTACAGTCAGCCCGATGCCACTGTATGCAGTTGGATAGCTATCATAGCTCAATAGTATTGAGACTGGTGTCGCTGTGCCTTAGTAGGTGCCTTAGTAACCCTTCTGTTTTTGTTTAGCCACCCATACTATGTAGCCTTAATGATGCAGGATGCCAGCCTTTTGGTCAACACTTCCAAGCATGGCATGCTTACTAACATAGTATGCTTGCCAAAGCCGCTTGGGCAGCCAAGTTGGCAAGCGCTAGGGCAAGCTGAAGCCTTCGTTGGGTGTTTTGCAACACCTGGAACTCACTCAGGCACCTCAGTGACATATGTACTTCACTGGACCCACTGGAGCAGTAGCATTGCTATGTTGGTAGTAACCAGCCAGTGTAGTGTACAACTGCAAAATGTGGAGTGGCTGACAGCACATGATCCATCAGCTGTTTATTGGACTGGCTCAACAACCGGGTTTTACCAACGACCTTCCTTTGCCTCATCAGTTGTCAAGATGGCAATGGACAGGCACGTAGTGGTGCGTGGGGGCAACCTCCAGGCGTCCATCCCTTAACTGCAAAGAGCCACATGCACAGCATCATCCGATGAGTGGCACTTATGACATGAACACTGGCCTATCAACAGTATGAGAAGGTGATGTCATCGATGCCATTTCAAGTTGAAGGGAGGGATATCTGGCAACAACAAATCTGTAGGCACAACACACAAAGAACCTCACCGACACGGCCCCATACGTACCCCGACGCTTGGTTTCTACACTGACACATTCCCTTGAGCAGGTGATGTCCACCACCTTCAAACAGTTTTGCACATGTCATCGTGGGGGGTCTTTGACAGCTGCTTGTCTAGCATGCTTCCCACCCTGAGAGTGGCTGTGATGTTCTCACCACACTCCAGGGACTCAAGCTTGAGTCCACAGCAGTTGAGGGGGTACCACACCTCATCAGCCATCTGACTGCAGCAGCTGCATGAAGCTATCAGGAGCAGCACACACCTCACCAACACTGCACACGATTGCAGGAACATCACCACCAGCCATCTGCTGCTGCCCCTGTAAGTGTGGGTGGGAGTAGACTGCTGCCTGCTTGGCTCGCCCATGGCTCAGGGCTGCTGTGCCTGCCCCTCCAAGAACAGCAGCAGCCACACCAGCAGGAAGGCAGCCAAGGCCAGCTGCATCATGAGACGGGGACATGGCTGCTGCCACAGGTACTGCTGATGCTGTACCGAGGCATTGGCAGCCAGCAGCATGAGTGGGGAGTGGTCCATTGCACAGGTCTGCTGGCACTGCAGGCATCACTGCTGAAGAAAGTGCTGCTGGTGCTGCTGCTGCTGCTGCAAACAGCGCACTGGCATGAAACTGCTGCTGCTGCTGCTGTACTTCAGATCCCCTGCCACCACCATGAAGAGCCTGCGCTCCTGCTGCTGCTTGTGTCCCGGCAGTTTTACCGGCACACCTTGCACTGCCAGCTGCTGCTGCTGCTGCTTGCATTCCGGCGGTTTTACCAGCACACCTTGCACTGCCAGCTGCTGCTGCTGTTGCTTGCATTCCGGCAGTGTCACCGGCACACCTTGCGCTACCAGCTGCTGCAGCTGCTGCAGCTGCTGCCCTTCCTGCTTCTGACTGCGTTTGGCCACCACCACCACCACCAGCAGCAGCAGCAGCAGCAGTGGTGGAACTGCTGGGCATGAGGGTGATACTTGCTGCTTGGAGGAGCCAGGGGGGCATCTGGGCAGCAGTGACAGGGTCAATCTCTTGGCCCACCACCTTGCTGGTCAGCGGATAACGGTCAGTCAACACCACACCAGCAGGAACAGCAGAGGCACCTGACCTCACAACAGCAGCAACAACAGCAGCGGGCTCAGCAGCAGAAGCAGTCTCCCTCCGCTTCTCAGGTCTGCTGCAGCTGAGCCTTTTTGTTGCTGCTGGCGTCTTGCGCTTGCCTGAAGCAGCAGCAGCGGCGCCTTTAGACTGCTTCTTGACAGCAGCAGGAGCAGCAGCAGCAGCCGCAGTAGCCCTGGTAACACGACCACCAGCTCTGGCTTTGTTCTTGGTAGTGCCACCACCTTGTGTGCTGCGTTGCTGCTGCAGCAGCTGGAGGCTGTTGCTGCTGCATTGCTGCGCTGCAGGTGTCTGAATGTCATGTGAGGTGGTGTTACTTCCTGGTGATGTGTACACAGCACTGGATATGGCACCACTACTGCCAAGGTGTGGGGGCGGCATACCTTCTGCTCTTCCTGCTGCAGCTGCTGGGGCTGCTGGGACAGCTTCATCAGGTGCTGCTGCTGCACCTGCTGGTGTGGTGATTGCTTCACGAGCAGCGTCGCCTACAAGCATTCCATGCAGGATGTGAGCAGCAGGCGTTGCAGCAGCAGGGGCAGTGCCTGGTGCTGTTGCCCCTGCTGCTGCTGCTGCTGTGGTGGCGGTGATGGCAGCAGTCTGCCAGGTGGTGCAGGGCGGTGTCTGATGCTGTGCTGCACCTGATGCACGACTTCTTGTCGATTGACCCGCTGGCACCGCTGAAGCTGTCCGGCCCTCCAGCTGCTGCTGCTGCTGCTGCTGTGTGGTGGCAGCAGCAGCAGCAGCAGCACACGCATTGTTGAGCTCTGAGCTGGTCACAGACTCATGCTGGTGGTGGTGGCCAGGCCTGAAGCGGGACAGTGGCAGCAGCTGCTGCTGGTGCTGCTGCTGCTGCCAGCTTTGTGGCTGGCCTTGCTGGCTGCAGCCATGCTGCTCCCGCTGCTCCTGTATTTGCTGCTGCCAATCGTGCAATTGCTGCTGCTGCAAATGGCTGCTATGAAGCTGTGGCGTTTCCTCAACATGATGCTGCAGCTGCTGCTGAGGCTGGTTCATACCCTCAAGTGGCATTGAGGCTGAGGGCTGTTGATGAGGTGGTGGCGTGACCCCCGGCTGTTGCTGCTGGAACATGCCTGCTGCTGAACGTGAATACTGCTGCTGCTGCTGCTGATGATGGTGATGTCGGTGATGCTGCCAGGCTTCATCAGGCTGCTGCCTCTGCTGTTGTAAGTCCTGCGGCAGCATACGTTGGTCGACCATTGGCCACCACCACTGCTGCTGCTGCTGCTGCTGTGTGTGTTGCTGTTGAGGCTGCTGCTCAAATGGACTTGCTAGCAGTCGGCTGTTAACAGCAAGGCCCTGTTGCTGCTGCTGATCAGGCTGTGGCTGCAGTGCATTGCTGGCATGTTTCCTTGCACACGCAGCACCTGTAAGCAGCCCCAGGGGGTCACACACCTCAAACTCCCTGTGAGACACACTGCTCGCCTCCACTGCTGCTGCTGCTGTGGTCCCTGCTGCTGCCTTTGAAGCAGCAGGTGGCTGGTGTCGAACTGACAAGGCACCCTGTTTCCTGCTGCCCGTGTCCAATTCCTGAGTCAGGCGGTTGCCCTCAGGATGACGCAGCGCTGCTGCTGCTGCCACTGCTGAGTACAGTCTGCAGGATGCTGGCAGCAGCTGACATGGCAGCACAGGGTTTACCTGAACATCCAGGACAGCTGACATGTCAGGAGCAGAGTGTGAAAGCTGCTGCTGCTGTTGCTGCTGCCAGCTTGGGTGAGAAAGTGGACCACAGGCTGCTGGGACATGTTGCTGCTGCTGCTGCTGCCACTGAGTGCCGGAAGCTGGTCCAAGGTTTAGCTGCAGCTGCTGGCGCACGCTTAATGCCCCTGACAACAACTGCCCTTGTTGTTGCTGCTGCTGCTGCTGCTGCTGCTGCTTTTGCTGCTGCTGTTGCTGTTGCATTGTTTGCATTGTATGTGCCACCATCTGCTGCAGCAGGCCAGACTGTCCCGAGATGATTCTGTGCACAATTGGCTGCATGATCTGCTCACAGAGCTGCCTGCACACCTGTTGGGTCACCCGGGTCAGCAGCTGACCAGCTGGATGATGATGAGAGCTGATCACCTGACACAGCTCAGGCTGAAGCTGAAGCTCAGGCTGATCAGGACCAGCTGCACATGGCCCAGGGCCCTCCTGCTGCCGACGCTGCTGCTGCTGCTTTTTCATCTGCACAAGGGACATGCAGAGACAGCATGCCTCTGTAAATTGATATTTTGGCAGGCAGGATCATTTGCATTGAAAGCCTGCGGGTTGATAGGCAGGATTAATTTGTTTTTTCAAAGCCTCACAGACAGACAGCACTATCACCAGATGTTCACTGGCACAGCCTTGCGGTGTGGGGTCATGTCATGCCTGCAGCCTACATCCCTCACCTGCTGCTGCTGCCAGGCAGCAGACGTGATCAACTGATCATCTTGCTGCTGCTGCTGCTCTTGAGCTGCCGCTTGCTGAACATCTTGCTGCTTGTGCACCTGCAACTTTGCCTCCAGTTGCTGCTGCTCATTGCCAGCCAACAACCTCCATCTGTTGCCACACAACAGGTATATGCTGCTTGTACTGCTGCTGCTACCAGCGTTGCTGTTTACGCTGCTGCTGCCATGATTACAGTTGGAATCCACCACAAGCACTTTAGGTGTGGCCAACAGGCATGCCGGCTGCTGTTGCGCACCACTGCCGTGTGTGTTGAGGTGCCCCTCTAACATTGCATCTATGCTCTCAAACAACTCAAAGGCTCTCTGGCCCTCTGACATATTGGCAGCATCCACAGCGCGCTGGCTGGTCTGATGTTGTTGATGCCGGGGCTGCTCATGCTGTGATCGAACCACGGCTGACCCTGCTACAATGGCTGACAAGGGAAGATAGCCGTACTGGGGCCTGGCACTCCGCGTTTGCTGCTGGCATGGTGCCAGTGACCCAGGTGGTTTCTGAGACACAAGGGGAGGCTTCAGCAGCTGCTGCTGCTGCTGCGAAAGAGAGTATGCTTGGTTATGCGCAGGCTGCTGCAGCTGCAGTGTGGTCTGCCTTGCCCGCTGCTGCTGCTGCTGCTGCTGCTGTTGAAAGTGACTCAGCAACATCTGATGCACGCCAGTAACAAAAGATGAGCCGTCAGAATTTGTAACTAGCCTGTGATCACCAGCCTCTGCTGCTGCGGATGTTTCTGCTGCAGATGTCCCTGGGTTGTTTAGTGCTGACAACTGCTGCTGCTGCAATGGCTGATATACATTGTCGGCTTGCTGAGGTGCAACATGTGACGGCCTGATTGAAGATAAGACATTTGTACACGAACGAAGTTGCTGCTGCTGCTGTGTGCTGGTACTCATTCCAGGGCCTGCAGCTGCTGCTCTGCTGCTTCCCACACGTGACAGAGGAGTTAGAGCTTGGCCCAGAGAGTTCTTTCTGTTGCTCACAACAGCTTGAACGGAGACGCTGCACGGTGATTTGCCATCTCTTCTTGAGAGCGCATCCTGACACATATTGGGACTCATGCTGTACTGTCCTTCCACCAACTGCTGTTGAGTTGGCGTCCCGTGCCGCGTACTAGAGACGCTTGCTGCCAACCCAAGCTGCTCATTCATCTTCTTTAGCGCTCTCAGCAGTGCTTCCGTTGCGAGCGCTTCCGTATGAACATCTGCCATCCTCGCAGACTCACCGCGCTTGGTGCGAACTGCTGGCCTTGCACGCTTCGCCCATTGCTGGGCTACTTATACAACAAACATTAGTTTGCTTCTGGGTAATGGTCTCGTGCGTGGGAAGCTGCAGGGTACAGAGGGAAAGTAGGAACATTTAGATGAACGAACCACAGACCTTTGATATCGACATTGACCATTCTTGCAACGACACAAGCTAGACCCACGATATGCACCAGATAAACGACTGGTGAGTATAGCCACTAGAAGAGGTCAGGGCTGGTTGATAACGTCTCAAGCACTGCAGGCCAGCTGAGAGCCAATGATAGACCACTACCCTAAGAATTAGTGTATCTATATATTATCAAGGTAACAGTATGTAGTATAGGGCAAAAACGGCAGGGGCAAGTTGCAAGTGTATCTTCCTGCAGCTATGCTCGTATAGAGCACTGCACCGCCCAGAACTCACAAGGTCATACTATTGTGCCAGTTTTTACAGTATTCTTTGTATGAACCGCCGAGTGATGCATTGTAGAGGTGATCAGCAATTGCTGCTGGCGAAACGCTTGACGGCACTTGAATTGAAGTCCAGACGCATGACTTTTCATAGAAAGTTGATACATAACTGCTGTTGAACCTGCAAGTGGAGTCCAGCTGATGTACCATGTTGTTGCAGACTAATAACCAGGGGGCTATGTCGGTCCATCAGCCTCCTCTGGTCAGCTGTTGAGGCTAGTACTACGGTTGGCGTGCTTGAACTTAACGCTTGAGCCAGAAAACTCTTGGCTACCTTCCTCATTAGGTCCAGCGCGCGCAAAACTCTCGACAGTTTGCGAGCCTTAAGGTTGCGTTGTGAGGACGTGAATGCGCCAGTATGATCCTATGATACTTTTAAGACCCTCGTTTGCTGTGATCAGTCTGTTGATCGGCGTAACCGCGATCGGAGGTGGCAAAGAAGATGCAGCACTTCTGACTCTACACAGATACCGCTCCCGCCCACTCTTGTCAACTTAATTGTCTGTGGCAGACGTAGGAACTTGATACACAGGCAGACAGCAAGGGAATCTACGAAGCATGCTTGCATCACCTCGTTTTCTGAAGCTGCTGAGCAGTCCCCTAGCCTTTGTAATCATAGTGCTCCCAGCCTGTTGTCCTTTCAAGCAACATACAGGCTGGCTGCAAACACAATGTCTCGTCTGATTTTTCCACTTGCCGCCTCCATAAGGCTGAACAGTCCCGTGTCACCCATCACACGAGCAGCATCCATCAACTCCCTGAGCAGGCAGCAGGGACAGGCAGGACGAGGCGGCAGCAGCAGATACTGGAGTAGTTTGCTCGTATGTAGATGAGAACGCTGCGACGGCAAGTCCACAACAATGAACAACGTCACAGTGGTTTCTTCCAGGTTAGACTTGCTGTATTGTGCAGCTAAGCATGCTGCAAGCCTCCTTGACACGCACCTGCAGCATTGGTCCAGCCTGACGACTGCCCTAACAATGCTTCCCTCCATCACATCAGTCAAAGGGGTGATCGCTGAGAATGGAGTACCACGAGCCCACTCATATACAACCTGTCAGCAGCAACAGCAGCAGCAGCAGTACCCAAGCTTTACTGCCTAGCAGGCTGCAGCAGAGCTCTCAAAGCGCATGCATGGAAGATTACCAGCATTCTACCAGCCAAGCTGATGGAAGCTCATGAAGACAACAAGAAGCAACCAAGTAAATGCTGAAAGGTAGCCTCCACCTGCAAGTGCTCCCAAGTCCCCTGTGCTCCCCTCAACACAACACCCCCCTCAAGCCCTCTTACCTGCATGAGTCCCGGGTGCAGCACGTCCTTGATGAACTCCTCCTCACTCACAGGAAGGTCAGCAGATGACTGCAGGGCTGCCAGCTCAGCAGCAAGGCTGTACAGCGCTGTGCGCGCAGACGACAGTGCCGGTGGCAGCTCAGGGTCAACGTCAGACTTCTCCTGCAGGGCAAACACACACATGGGTGAGGGGCCGATGGCAGGATTGCTATGGTCAATGGGTAACTTATATATATATACATGGGTGAGGGGGCCAGGGGCAGGACGGGGCAGGACGGGGCAGGGCTGGCAGGAGGTGGTGAGTGGCTGTTGTTGAGACGTGTGTGTGTGTGTGTGTGTGAGGGGGGGGGGAGCGCCTGCTCTGCTTCTTCAGTCCATTGTATGACGCAATTCCATGATAACATCACCTAGAATAGCTCAGTAGAGCAGCATCCTGTGACAACTGGTGTGCTTCGCAGATGATACACTACGACAACTGGTAGCTGGCAGAGGTCAGGGTCTACTGCAGCTATGGAGCTGCTTGAAATTGACACACCCCAAGGCCTGCAGCTGCTCATCATCACAGCTCCAATATCAAGTCAGGCCATGTTTGTTGGCAGAACAACTGCGCTGCAACCTGAAGAGGCACACACTGGCCTGCCGTTGTGCTGACCTGGAACACGAGTGCACTCATGAGAGCCACTGCCTCCTCTGGTGACAGACCAGACAGCAGACCGCGGAACAACAGCTCAGTGGACAACAGCTCGTCCTGGTCATCACAGCAGCAGCACAACAGGAAGCAGGCGTCAGCCAGGAACAAGACTTCAACAAACAACAGGAGCAACACAGCAACGTTTGAAATTGAAAACTTTTCTCGCAGGGTTGACAACAACATGCACTACACCGGCAGGAGCAGGAGAAGCAGCAGCAGCAGCAGCTGTTATTGACTTCCCGCACCTGTGTGCTGTTAATCTCGCATGCTGCCCTGCCCTTGAGCGTGACAGTGCCATCAGGTGACACGTAGCCCAGCTGCTGCAGGACACCAACACGCTGGTGGAACTCAGGCATCTGAAGGACATCACAGAGACCACCATTGCAGCAGCAGCAGCGGCGGTGGTGGTGAGTAGCTCTGAAGTTTGCTTGTGCAGCTGACACATCCCATATCAGCACTACATAACTGCAGCATGAGCTGTACTGCCTTCTGAACACCAACAGCCATGCACTGTATTCATGGCAGCACCAAGCACGCAGCACCCGCATTTCCCCTGCAGACTGGCGCAGCACACGCCTCCAATGTTGAATGATAGCCTGGTACTGACACCAGACTGCAAGACACTGCATCAGGTGGTGTCACCATCACCTCCATCATTGTTTCACCTGTTGTAGACTTGCGTCTGACAGTTCATGACTGATCTCCCTCAGCCTGCTGGTCAACAGCAGCTCACTGCGCACCAGAGCAACCTGGGCAGGAGTGCCTGAGAGGGGGAGAGAGAGCGGAGCAGAGGGATGGCTTGAGATGTTTTCCTCCCAGAAAGAACAGAAACACAGCTTGTTGCTAGAGCATGGGTGACTCACAGTCAGAGGGTCGGCAGGGTCACGTCATGCAGACAGAGCAAGATGCCAATCTACAGTGCATCAGAAGCAGTAGTGGGCTGTCCAACTCCTGCGGCATAAGAGCCGTGAGCTGTGAGGTGAAATCTCTTGTTTCTTGAAATCCTCACCTGGGCATGTGTGTGCTGGCAGCTTTGCCCTCTGTTGCAGCAGTGCTGTCCTCTGACTGATCTGCATGGCCAGATCAAAGTCGGTGATCTTGAAGTCCGAGCGCGGGTCAAGCTGCTCAGGGTCAACGCCGAGTGCAGCAGACTCAGACTGCGCAGTGGTGAAGGACACAGGGCCAGACAGCAGCAGGCTGGAGCGTCAGCAGCATGTAGGAAGGTGCAGTGTGTGAGTGAAAAAATCTCTAATCGCCTTCAAACTTTGCATGGCCTGGGTGGTTGGGTTGCAGATGATCTGCTACTGCTGGGTGTGAGAGCTGCCTGCCTGGTCTGCAGATGAGGTGTATGTGTTCACCTGTATCTTGCTGAGCTGGCGCAGCACTGGCCCAATGCCCTTGCCCTCCTCACCCAACACATCAAGCGGGTCAACAGATACAGGCTTGGGCTTACAGATGCCAACAATCTGCAGGCAGGAAACAAACATATGGAGTGCATAGTATCACCAGTACCAGGCCAGGCAGCAATGACAATAGCAGTGAAAGCGGGAACCTGGTGTGCACAATTTGATGAAAGTGGTGAGCAGCAGCACTACCTTTCACCTGCTTTACTGGTGCTGCTGTGATCATGTAGTTAAGGCCAGCGACTGCCCCGTATCTTGGCAGGGGCCCAGGAATGTTGGCCGCAGATGCGCCCCTGCCCTTGAGCACAAAACCTTGAAATTCATCCTCTGGGGACACCGCAGACACAGGAGGTGATGACAGTCGAACCTTTGTCACTTCAGAAAACCCGACCTTTTGTATTATATTGATGAGCATGAAAATCAAACAGCAAGCACGCTTGGGTTTGCGAAAATTTGTTGCAGCTGATCCTGCTCAAGTGTGGCTACGTTCAGCAAACTCCAAACCCGAGAATCGATCATAAGACACACACACACATGTATGCAATGCCACCACCTACTGACACACTCATCTCCACCACAGCACCTCACCTATCTGTGCTGCCGCTGCTTCTGCCACCCCATCATCAACAGCAGCAGGTGGGTCCAGGGGCGCAGGCTGGTGCAGCACCAGGAACCACAAAACCCTCTCAGGGCCAATACCAGACCCACTAAACCCTGATCCAGCACTGCTGCTGCTGCTGCCGAGCCCCACACCTCCAGACCCTTTTCTTGCAGCTCCATATCCGCCACGGCCAGAGTCTGCTGCTGCCAGGATCTGCGCTCTGGTGTCTGGTGATCCCACCACCACAGCAAGCTCTGACAGGCCTGTTGCTGGGTGCTGCAGGAGCACAATGCGTCCTGGTGTCAGCAGGCTGTGCACAGCCTTGTTGGTCATGATTGAGTCCTGTGGGGGAAATGACAGAAATGATACGCGATGGTTGATATTGCCACTGCTGCATGCAGCTCAGATACTGAGTCAGACATCCTGCCAGACCTAGCAATATAGACCATACAACAGGGTTTCAGCATGTGACTGTGGTTGTCGGTAAAGGGAGGGGCATGCAGCGCCTCAGCACTGCTCAGAGGTTCTCCTAGTACACTGCACAGGAGTAAATGGCCCTATACCCCCACCACTTGTCTGTACCTGCAGCTGTTCTGTGATGCCTGTGATTTTCTGGTTGATCTCGCAGTACTCCATCAGCTGTTGTCTGTCACAGCCCCTGATGCAGTCTGGCCAGGGTGTGTTGCGGTACACGTCCAGCTGAGCTTGGCCAGCAGCCAGGGCAGCAGACTTGCCAGGCTGGGCCCGCTGAGCATGAAACTCAGCAAAGGAGCGACGCAGCATGTCTTCAACCTGCAGCCACAGCCGTTGCAGGTGACAGAACGTGTTGACATGAGGAGTTTGCAGAGCAGACAGTCATTTGTTGATCAGGTGTGTCTCAGTAGGCTGATACACGCTTCATAACTGTTGACATCAACAACAGCATATGGATGGTGGTTTACTGCAAACAATGTATACGATCAGTCTCATGCACAGCAAAGTATGCAGGCAAACTGAATGCCTACAAGAAACGTTATGTCCCTGGTGTGGGTTGAAACGTCCAATCCTGAGCATCACAACCCCAATTGCACCCGATGGCCCTCTGGGGTGGTGGGTCGGCCACCCACCTTCAAATCTTCTACTCTCAGCAGGTTGAGTATCATGCTGTATGTGAGCCTGAACTGACTGCTGAGGCTCACACCCTTGCCTAGCAGCAACTGCTTCAGCTCCCCCTCACCTGCAACAGACAGGACAGCAGAGGAGAACAGCAGGCAAAGCAGCATGAACAACGAGGCTGAGGCACGGTGAGGGGAGGGAGGACGTGTACCCTCACAGACAGTGACAACAAACTCTCAGATGCTTGTGGTGGTGCTGGATGAGTGATGAGCCTCAGCAGAAGGAACCAATTAATGCAGAAGGGGGTGATCGGAGGGCTGTTGAGGTTTTATAGTGTGCAATGTGTGCAATGTGCAATGTCGACCCTGGCACAGCCATCACTCACCAGGCGGCTCTTCCCATGCAGCTATGATGACAACACCAACAGCATCAAGACCACGACGACCAGCACGACCAGCCATCTGCACATGTGTGAGGCACACCAGCTGTCAGCAGCTGTGACAGCAGCTCAGACAACATGATTGTGTCAAGCAAGTCCTCCTACCAGTCAACAGCACTGCTGGCCATCTGCTGGCTGGCATGTGTTGATCAGGTGGCCCCGTTGTGAGAGACCCCACACCAGATAACACTCAACAGGCAGCTAGCCAGCAACAGCACTGCTTGCACAGTGAATGGAGCTTAGGAGATGCAGCTCACCTGTGTGTATTCTCCAGGCAGCAGCGTCCTGAAGCTCCTGCCATCGTGTTTACGGAGGCCATGGAACACTACTGTACGTGTGGGGGCATTCACTCCCATGGCAAACGTCTCAGTGCAGAACAACACCTGCAGGCGCACAGCTCCAAACACTTTGATGCCTGACTGGCAGCCTGGCTACTGCTTGTCTAATACATTAGCTAGTTACATCTTTCTTGTGACATGCACGGCCTCAACAATGCAGCATGTGTGTTGGGCAGTACAGCAGGGCCAAACAATACCAGACGTCAATACAGAGAACCACCAGCATGTGCTCAATATATCCATCAGGCAGGTGACCCCGATGACATCAAAGCATGAAGCAATCCTCTATTGTGTGCAAGATGGAAAGATACGCAGAGAGAGTCTGCTGACGTACCTTGATATACCCTTGGCAGAATAGCATCTCCACTGTTTCCTTCATGATGGGCAGCAGGCCCGCATGATGCACAGCAACACCACGCCGCATCAAATCACGCAGCCGCATGATCTACAGCAGCAGCAGCACAACTGACTCCTCAGCCGAGTGAGCCGGACACAGGCTGTGACAAATCCATGCAACATGCACCATAAGAAACACTGACAGAAAGAAGGATGAGGCAATGACTGCTAGCCCACGTGCATGTGCTCAGTCGAATATAAAGCAGCAGAGCTGATCAAGGGCATGATGCAGGAGCAACCATGCATGGAGGAAGCAGCAGCACATGAGCATCATCTTCATGAATTATGCTGCAGCTGTGCACATTATACACAGCACACCAATGTGTCAACAGTTGCAGCAGCCTGTACCTGCGGCAGCTCTCTGTCTCCCTCCCTCAGTCTTGACAAGACCTGCTGCACAAACACGTGTATGGTGTGCTTCTCAGCAGCAGTGGTCAGGTCAAGACCACCACACGCATCAGCAGCAGCATCACACCTGCAGGACACAAACCAAACGCCAGGTAGGCATGATCAGCACCAGCACACACAGTCCGTGGAAGGGACAAGGGACGTGTATGGGTTGCAAAGTCTCACAGAAGCCATGTAGATGGTGATCAGTGATAGGCTTTGCTGGCTCTGACCTGTTGCTGCAGCACCTGAGATATGGCACATACTACAGCACCCGTCACAATCTGCACTGCCAAGCATCCACATTATCTCGGTACAACCTGAGTGTGCAGCAAAGCAACCCTGAAGTTGTGGCCCCTTGATGCAGAATCAGCACTGCTGCTCCTTTGTGTGTAGCCCGTGTTGCTGATCACCTTTTTTTGCTGAATGTGAAGAAGGCTGCTGGCAGCAGATCTCTCTTGCGCAGCAATGATATCAGATCACTCATCTGTGCACGCTCACTTGCCAAGCCACCACCACCACCACCTCCACCTGTGTATTGCAGCCAAAGCCAGCAACAGCAGTCTTCTCTATGACCAATACAAGCCAGACGTATCACCTGTTTTGAGGACTGCGTGCATCAATGACCTGGAAGACTCACACATACAAATCAAACTGTAGGGGGTGGTTGATACCTTCTGAAGTAACATGACAGTATCCAACATTGACACACTACACAGCTGCTGCAACCCATCCAAGCGATCGTGTACACCAGCCACTCCTGCCCTCACCTTGCAGCTGCTTCCTGAAACTGTCAGCGCTACCACCTCTGCCTCGGCCCCCCGGTCTGCCACCTCCACGCCCTCCTCCTGCCGCTGCTGCTCCTCCAGCACGGCCCCCTGCGGCGCCTTGCCCCGCTGCTGCTGCGCCCCCTGAGGGTTTGACTGTTTCAGGCTTGAGCTTTTTCTTGTGTGCTGCAGCTGCTCGTCTGATTGCATCTGTGTTGAATGTTGAGTCACCATACATGACCGGGTAGAGCTCGCCAGCGTAGTACACATTGTGCTCAAGGGGAACAGGCCTCTTGTTGGTACCTGCAGGGGGGTGCAGAGAGTAACATTACATACTGCAGGAACTTTGACTTCAAGACCCTGTGTGATGCTTGAACACGTGCTTGCAGGTGCTGTATATGTTATGATATAAGACAGTGAAATGACATGAAGTCACAACAGGACTCCCCACCTCCTCCCTGGCATCATTCTCACCGGTCACATACACCACCCTGTTCTTTGTCCTGCCCACCCAGTCTGCAAAGTCCATGACATTAGGCACTGTTGCACTGAGCATGACAATTGTGATGTGAGGCGGCAGCATGATGATGACCTCCTCCCAGACCACACCCCGCTCAGCATCATTCACATAGTGGACCTCATCAAACACAACAAACTCTATGTCACGGATCACATCAGCACCCTGCAGCCACACACAGGCAATGTCAAATGGGGGTATAATAATAAGCAGTACTTTGCAGCCATAGCATTTACTGCCATCGGCCCCGCGCCTCAAATCTACCCATTGAATTCAATCCACTTTCGGACAAGGCGGAGTGCATGATTATCCGATCTCAATTAGGGGGTATGTGAGTTGATGTGCATAGTCAAACACAACAGAATGTCACAGGATCAACGCCTCCTTACTCATTCATGCAGGGTGAACTGCTGTAACACTGGTGCAACCTCTAGAGGGACAAGTACCCAACATTTTGCTGTCAACACTGGTGTTCTGGTCCCACATATCCAGAGTGGTAGCTGCACAGCTGGGCACTGGTCAATGCCTGTGCACAGAACCCAGCAACATCCCACACCTTGTACAGCATGCTCCTGAGCACCTCTGTGGTCATGATGAGGCAAGGGGCCTGCGGATTGATCTGAACATCACCCGTCAACAAACCGACCTGGACAACAACAGGCAGCACAAGCAAATAAATCAGGGTGCATTAGCATGGTGTGTTGACACAAGTCACTTGCAAAGGCTACCAGGCTGCACAGGTAGCAGGGGCTTTTGCTGAGCGTGCAACAGCAGGGGTTTTTGCTGAGAGGGCAACTGGCTGCACACCATAAAGCTGTCACCAAGTGCAGACTGCTGGGGTGGGCGGACATACTCAGTAACTTCAGGAGCATCCCTACGGCTTCCCGAAAAGCCTTCAGGAGCCCCTCCCCCCACCTCAAACTTTGCACTAAAGTCTCTGAACTTTTGGTTGCTGATTGTCTTGATGGGGCTGGTGTAGACGGCCCTGCTGGCGTGCACACCAGCCAGAGCAAACGCGTACTCGGCCACCACAGTCTTGCCGGCTGATGTGTGGGCGGCAACAAACACCTGAGGGACAGGGGGAGGAGGAGTGGCGGGGCAGCAACCAGGATGAGCTGGTATGACTGTGAAGCACTGACCCTCATCTCACATCGGGGCAAGATGGAAAGGGGTCAACAGAACTTTCTAACCCACCAGCTTGGTGTTGCAAGCTTGCTGCTGGTGTACACACAGCAGATGGATTTAACAAACCACATATGCAAACAGCTGCAGGCAATAACACTGACCGATCTGCCGTTTTCCAGATGCAGCACCGCCTCCTTCTGGAATGTGTCCAGCTCAAAGGGGTAGGTGACAGCCAGGCGAGGCGTGAGCTCAGCCCAGGCTGCAGGAAGATCATCAATGCCACCACGCACAGCAAACTCAAGATTGCCAGCAATCTTACGCTTGCTTGCAGGAGCCTGCTTGCAGAAAGGGTGAGACAAAGGGTTAGGGCACTTCAAAAATAGCAACAACACCGCATGACATCTTGGTTGGTCAATGATGTACATGTCTGCGAAGATCTGAGACTGAATTACACAGCTGTTGTGTGCTTGCCTTGTGTCTTACCTGCGCTTTGGCTGTTAGTGCCGCTGTTGCCGCCTTGCCTGCCGCAACTGCCGCCTCATTACCCAGCAGCAGACTGTCGATGCTGTCAGCAGCAGCGCCATCTACGCCACCTGCCACAGCTGCACCTGTTGCTGCTGCTGAAGGAGGCAACTTAGCCACCTTCTCAAGTGCTGAGGCAGCAGCAACAGCAGTGGGTGCTGGCACTGCCTCCTCTGCTTCTGATAACTCTGATTCAGCTGCTGCTTCTGAGGCTTCGACCTGCAGGTGCAGGTGTTGACAGAGAGCATGGTAGATAGACAGCTTCAGGCCAATGGATGGTGCCAGTGTGGTCAAATTTGTGGACAATTCATGTGCTGGGGAAACCAAACATGGCCATGTGCACAACATTGTGCTCCGGTGGATGTGGCTACTGACCTCTGCAGACTCTTGTTGTATCCGCCACAATCCATCAAATATTCCATTGAAGGTCTCGTCTTCAGTGGCGGCAGCGGCGGCGGCAGCAGCGGCAAGTGGCAGGGCAACAGCAGTGGTGCCCAGCAGCTCTGCAGCTGATGCCTGCTGCTGCTGATGATGTTGCTCTTGTACAGGCTCTGCAGCAGCAGTAGCCGGCAGTGCTGCCAGGAGCAGCTCTGCCTCTGCGAGTCAGTGCACAGCAGAAACATAAGATTTTGCATCTGACTATGTTGCTGATCATGCTGAACAGCCCAGACACACCCACACATGTGGCAGCTGCACTCCTATGGTCAGTTGTATCCAAAACTCAAATGCCAGTAGGCCGGGGTGTGGACCGCATCATGCTTTCAGCCACAATCGTCACATAGATGCACGTGACAGTGCAGTTGTGACGTCAGCTATGAGTGTCTCGGGGACACCAGCTTTTCATGTAGGGCCAGTCAACCATTGGCTGCTGCAACTTTGAGTACCTTTACACCATGCATTGCGTAGTGGGATTCACAACTACCCTTTACAACAGAGCCAGTCACAAGCTGAACCTGCGCCAATGAAGTAACTGGGATCAAGGCCACCAACACAGCAAATATCAGCAGGGTTCAACTCCCAGTCTTGCATACCCAGAGCAGCACACTGCACCTGCATCTCAGCCCCCCCCCCCCCCTTTCGTAAAATGGTGC